>JARYGA010012190.1:0-41580 GCA_030545235.1 Helianthus tuberosus
AGATTTTCTTGGGTAGCTTTTATGGCACACAAGAGTGATACTCCTGGCATCCTCAAGGATCTTCTTACAATGTTGGAAAATCTCTACTCGTTGAAAGTTAAGAGGATCAGAAGCGACAATGGAACTGAATTCAAAAATCGTGTTATGGACGAGTTCTGTACTTCTAAAGGCATTCTTCATGAATACAGTTCTCCTTACACTCCACAACAAAATGGTGTCGCGGAGAGGAAGAATCGGACGATAATTGAAACTGCAAGAACAATGCTGGTAGAGTCGGCATTTCCTGTTCAGTTCTGGGCAGAGGCTGTGTCGACTGCTTGCTACACATTAAACCGAGTTCTTACGGTTAAGAGACATGGCAAAACTTGTTTCGAACTTCTACAGAAAAGGAAACCAGATCTTTCAATTCTAGAACCTTTTGGTGGTCCATGCACTATGATTGATCCGGATGGAAAGTTTGGCGCGAAAGCTATCGAGGGTTTCTTCCTTGGATATGCTACTCCAAATTTTCGTGTTTGGAATCTGACTACCAAAAAGATAGAACTATGGAGTGAAGTACGGGTTCAGAGATATACAGATCCTGTTAAAGCTCCAGGTGATCCTTGGATGTTTGATTATGATGGGCTATTCGATTCCTTTGACCTGCCAATTTTTGATGAAGATTCCGCAGCTGCTAGAATGATATTTGATAGTGACAATGCTGCTGAGTCGTCATTAGTTAGACCTGTTGTTGTTAACTCACAAAGTTCTAATTCGTCTAACAACACGGTTCAAAATGAGGAAGTTGAGAATGCTACTGAATACAATGAGTCATCAGAAGAAGATGAAGAAAATTTGGATGCGACTGAAGGCACTAAATCTCCAGTTGTTCCAGTTCAGGGTATTTCTGTTGATACTCCTCATGTGCAAGTCGATGATACTGCTGAAGGAAATGCATCCACTTCTACGCATATTCCAGGTGTAGAGTTGGTTGTTGATCTTAATTTTAACAATTTGGGTGTTAATGCTCGTGTTCCTGAAAATCCTGAAATGAGGATACACGATACCCATCCACAGCAAAATATCATAGGAGATGTCCAACAAGGTGTGCAGACACGTAATCAGCTGAGAAACAACCAGAGTGCTGGTTTGTATTCAGCTATTAGAGAATCTGGTCTTCAAAATGATTGGTCTTTCGCGTGTTACGTTTCACAGGAAGAACCAAAATCTTATAGGGAAGCTTTAAAAGATAATTCATGGGTTGAAGCCATGCAGGACGAACTGCAGCAATTTCAAAAGCTTGGTGTTTGGAAGCTTGTTGAAAAACCGGAGAATTACAAGAAAATTGGAACACGATGGGTTTATAAATGCAAGAAAGATGATCGTGGAGTTGTTATTCGCAACAAAGCGAGACTGGTTGTTCAGGGCTTTCGTCAGATTGAAGGCATTGACTACAATGAAGTTTATGCACCTGTTGCACGTCTGGAAGCTATTCGAATCTTCTTAGCTTATGCTTCTTTCAAAGGATTCAAAGTTTACCAGATGGACGTTAAAAGTGCTTTTCTTCATGGTATTGTTCAAGAAGAGGTGCATGTCGAACAACCTCCAGGTTTTGAAGATCCTATTCACCCCGATCGGGTTTGGTTGCTCAACAAAGCTCTTTATGGTCTACATCAAGCACCTAGGGCTTGGTACGCAACCTTATCAAACTATCTTCTGGAAAATGGATTTAGACGAGGTCTTATTGATTGCACACTCTTTATCAAAGAACAAGATGAAGATCTTCTGCTGGTGCAGGTATATGTTGATGATATAATATTTGGGTCTACTAATGACTCTTTGTGCAGGCAATTCGAACGTGTTATGCAAGAAAAGTTCGAAATGAGCGCTATGGGAGAGATGAATTTCTTTTTGGGCCTTCAAGTTCAACAAACAAAGTCTGGGATATTCATCCATCAGACAAAATATGTTGGTGACATTTTGAGCCGATTCCAAATGTCAGATGCAACGCCCATTGGTACCCCACTTCCGCAGAATCACGGGATTACTCCGGATTTGAAGGGAGAAAGCATCAACTCCTCGTACTATCGTGCCATAATCGGATCTCTCATGTATCTTACCGCTTCGAGGCCTGATATCATGTACCCAACATGCTTACTCGCAAGATATCAAGCAAACCCGAAGGCCTCTCATCTGTCAGCTGTTAAAAGGATTCTACGCTATTTGAAGGGATGCCCAGACTTAGGTCTTTGGTACCCGAGGGATGATAGTTTTGAATTAATTGCATACAGTGATTCTGATTTCGGTGGTTGCAAAATCGATGGCAAATCAACAACAGCAGGATGTCAGTTCCTAGGAAATCGACTCGTCACGTGGCAGTGCAAGAAGCAAACGTGTGTTGCTACATCAACATGTGAAGCAGAATATATTGCTGCCTCGAGTTGTTGCTCCCAAGTTCTTTGGATACAACAACAAATGCGCGACTACGGTTTAGAATTCCTATCTACTCGTATTTTTGTTGATAATAATGCTGCCTTGCAAATTACTAGAAATCCTGTGCAACATTCTAAGACTAAACACATCGACATTAAATATCACTTTATCCGTGACTGTTTTGATAAGAGATTAATAGATGTCGTTCATGTCCCCACTGATCACCAACGTGCCGACCTGTTTACAAAAGCTTTTGATAAATCACGTTTTGATTATCTTCTTTTGGTCAATGGCATTAAGGTGATACCCGAGTAAACTTCTTTGGCTGATCGTTTTTTGTAAATATTTTCTTAATAAACTTTGAAAATTCAAAAAGATTTTAGTTTTCGTAAACTTTGCGAATTTTAGGGGGAGATATTTCAAGAAAATACAAAAACATGGCAAAAGTTCAAAATCCAAAAAGATGTCTTTACTTTCTGTCATTTCGTTTGAAAAATTAAAATTCAAAAACAATAGAAAAACCAAAAATGAGTTTCTTGGATAAAGGAAAATGATGAAATTACAAACTGGTGTGGTCGGTCAATGTGCTCAAAATGCAAAATAAAAAGAAAAATGATAAGTATCTCTACTAACGATGTATCGGTAGGCTCACAATCAGACTAAAATGTGCAGGATGATACAAACCTAACAGACTTCAAGTCAGGTGGGAACTGCTCATTGGCATATGGTCTTAGTACCGAAATCTCGTTTGAGAGATTGCCGAGATCTGAAATATTCGGTCTTTATGCTGCTTATCATCTGGGTATCATGGTTGTATCAAACCGTAAAAATAACGGAGACGAAGTCTAAGATCTTCCATGATACTATACATACGTGTACATACTGCATTCGACCTCAATAAGTGATCAACAATCACATGTCCAAACAAAATAAGTGATAAATTATCACAGATTCTTTGCGGGAGTCAAGTTCGTCTCTCTGCTGTACGGAAGTACTGACCTGTTCACGGACTTGCTCCTGTGCCCTCATGCATCTGAAAATCAAGTTCCTCATCAATAAGTGATTTTATCACATAGGGCTTGTTTTCAATCAAAATAAGTGAGTCTCTCACATTTTTATACGGTCAAACAGATGATAAACGGTATACTCACCGGTAAGATGAATTCTCGTGCATGCCTTGATACGGGAATGTGTCGTGAGTGGATTTACATCGACTTGTAAGTATAATCCTTACCGTTAATCGTATCTCTTAAATTATGATTATGTCTGATCAGTTTGAGCTTATGTGGACCACAATACCGATAATCGAGGTAGTATACTTATCCAGAGCTTTAAACAGAATCAAAATCATGTTGACTAAGACCGTAAGCTGGTATGATTCCTTGTCCTTGAGATTTGCAAAAAGATTGCACTTGTACAGTTGTTTAGTGTTTTTTAACAGTTTTCCGTATTTTCATTTAGTTTACCGTACTTTAAATTTGTTTTTAGTATATTTGTGTAAAGTTCGTTTTTGATTAAGCCACAGTTTCCTGTTTATAAACCGATCAAGTTTACTCTTGATCCGGACACCAACACTTGCAGATATAAACTTGTTTATCAGCCACCGAGGGTAGTAGATAAAATCCCATTGATGCCTATGAAGCAGGATTTTCTGGAAGACATGGCATTGTGGTGCTACGACTCGGATACTCATGAAGCTGTTATCGTGTTTCGAGATGGTCGTGCTAACTACAGAATGTTGGATCCGATGTGGATCGTCAACATGTCTGAAGCTGATATTGGAAGATTATATCGTCATGATATTTTCTACGAAGACCAAGATGCACGCCAAGCGTTAAAGTTTCAGAGAGTAGCATGTTTTTGCTACTACAGGGGTATTCATTCGGGCAGTACGTGGTCCGAACAACACTGAAGGAAGAGTAGAAGACCAAAGACGAGTAACAGACAAGGGGGAGTTTGTTGATGCATTTTTCTAGTGTCTGTAACTAGTCTTGTTTAACGATGTATTTTGAATGGTCTTTTATTAATTATCGAGTCTGTATGTTATGTTGACCAAGTCAGATATCCTCCTATCTACTTGTGTTTAACTTATTTGTCTCTTTTGGTATGTAATGTATTATGAACAATGCATGTTGCATTTAAGGGTAGTTTTGTCATTACTATGTTTACATGTTGCTGATTGTTACTGTCTGATAACAGGAACAAACACAACAGTTGCAGTCCTCGACGAATCAGACCTGATTCGTCGGAACACTTTATGGCGAAACAGACTTCTGTTTCGTTTGAAGGTCATGACGAATCAGACCTTGATTCGTCATATCCTTACGAATCAGACCTTGATTCGTCATGTTTTGGGCTGTTCCAGGCCCAATATCTGGCCCATGTTCAGATTCGTCAAACATGTCTGTGTTTCGTCGACATCTGTGGCCCAGGGACTATATAAGCAACACTTTGTGTTCATTTGAACTCAGAGATAAGAAAACAGACCATAGTAACAAAACTCTGCCAAAATTAAGTCTGAACTGTGTTTGTATCAGTTGTAAAGGTTCTTATCCCGTTAATCAATCGAGTGTGTATCATTGATTAATCCGTGTTGTTTTTATTGCTATATATGTTTGATTTGGCATAGTTACGTGGATTCCGCACGCGTAACCGTGTTTATTATAAACAAGAGATTCGGTTCGTAATCGATCCTCAGATTTAGGGACCTACAATTTAGTATAACGTTGCGACGTGTATATTTTTATCAACATCTCGACAAACAAAATAGAAATCAAGTTGTGAGTGGTAATGTACAATTAATTGAAGTAGAAACGTACATGTTATCAAAATAAGTCGGGTAAAATATAATTAACCTTTGTGTTCTTTACAGTCAAACCGACTATGGGAGCGGTATAGAGTATCTTTTATATATTTTAAGCCATATTGAGCTTCGGTACCATACTGTGATGAACATAACTAATATTTTCTAGCCACATCAATGCCCTATTCATTTCGACCAAACATCAATACCGGTACTATTAAAATTGTCACTTTTATCATTATGATCATATCATGACATTACTTTTTGTTTTTAAACTTTTGCTTGCTATACCGGTGCGGTGCTGATACCATAATGAATCAAACAGATACTGACCTAAAATTGCGGTAATGCGTGAGGGAATTTTAATAGCTATTATATTCTTTACTGAGTTCGTTCTAAGCATGGTATTAAAAACAATATATTAAAAACATTTAAATATCTACAAATATGTTAATGAACCATATATGTACATATTTAATTAGTTAATGCACGATCAATATGAAAGTAAATTGATATTTGAAATATCAAGAAAACCTTTATCGGAATATATTTAGTGGTATTCTAACTTTATCAAAAAATATGGAACAATTTGCTTGCAAAAAGACGCCTTTAAGTATCTTATCCCAACCAAATTAATATTGTCTAGCACCATCAATGCCCTATCCATTTTGATAGAAAAACATCAGTTTTGGTACTATTAGAACTGTTACTGACATCAATATGGCCATATCATTATCATGACTTTATTTTTTGGTTTTAACCTTTTGGTTGTTATACAAGTGCTGATACGGTAATGAATGAAACGAATATTGACCTAAAATTGAAGATTTGTGCGAGTGAATTTTTCTAGTTTTTAATTCTTTACTGATTTAGTTCTAAGTATGGTATCTAAAACAATATATTACAAACGTTTAAATATCAACAAATATGTTCATGAACCATATCTATACGTAGTTAACTATTTACTATCATGTGGTCTCTTCGTATTTTATTTTCAAAAAAAAATTATGGAAAAAATATAATGTTGAGCAAGAAAACACGCACTTGAAAATTATATTCATAGGAATATAATTAAAGCACGATCAATATGAAAATATACTTATATTTGAAATATCAAGAAATCTTTTATGGAATACACCAATGCCATTATTATTGTATAAAAAATATGCAACAACTTGTATGGAAGATGATGCCTACCTTACAATTTTCTACATCTTCATAAACTAAAGCAAAGAAGAAAACTCTGAGGTAACATTAGTTACCTCATTCCACAATGATGCCTATAAAGAGCAAAGGTCGCCAAAAGATTCAAATGGCAAGAATGGAGAGAGCAAACAACTTATTGGTTACCTTCTCTGAACGTAGTTGTGGCTTGTTTGCAAATGCAAATGAGCTTAGCATCTTGTGTGGGGTTGAAATTGCTATCATTATCTTCTTTCCAGGTAAAAAGGTATTCTCCTTTGGCCATCCATATGTAGAGATGATTGTTGATAGCTTTTTTACAAAAAAAAAAAAAAAAAAAAATCATGCTGGGATATTTACATTTCATTCGTTGAGCAATGTTAGATATTAATAATTTCATGGTCCATTAAACTCTTATCACCTCACATACAAATTTGCCTAATCAATTAAAAAACAACCAAATTACCAAATAAATTCATTACTAGAAAAAAACCCTTTAGTGACACATATAGGTCATACAAAGCGTGTCATTAAAGGGTATATATGACACGCAAAAACGCAAAATATAAGTATGACTATTTATTCAACTTTATTCTCTTCCAACAGCCAAGAATTCATACGAACCACAAGTAGAGTTGTGGCCTGAAGATAACACTACCTTTCAAAATGTGCTGAACGCGTTTCTAACGAAGTCGCCCATGGAGAGGAGCAAGTGTATATTGAATCAGGATAGCTACATTAAAGAAAGGATCAGCAAGGTTAAGTAGAAGATCAAGAAGCAGATTGTGGCGAACCGCAATATTGCAATGGCCAACATGATGTTAGAATGCTTGAGTGGTAAAGTCTCAGTACTTGTACTCAACAGATTTGAATAATCTTGTGTCTTTGGCTGCTTATAAGCTCTCAGAAATTGAGGACAGGATTAAGGTTCTCAAAAGTGATGTCCCTGAAGCAACAATTCTAGCCATATGGCAGCCGAAGGAACGGACGTAGAGTAATGATGTGGAGCATGGTTTGATCTTGTTCCAGGAACGAATACATAACTGGAAGTTCCCAAGCTGTTCAACTTGTTTATTTTAGTTATTACATAGACCTGTTTTGGTCCATTATTATTTTTTTTATTCACACGCAAATGGGCAAAAAGTGCAATCTCTATAATAAAGATCAGAATATTTACTCACAGATGTATCTGCAGCAAGTTGATTATCTTCACACGCACTTATAGATGTTGGCAGCGGAGGATTAACACTTGTCCGATGATCATAAACAACAGAATTGGATTCACAAGGATTGGAAGAGGATTCCATATTAACCTTGATCTTGTGTACGATAATAAACACACACACAAACAAACAGAATGCAAAGAAACAGAATGGATATTATGAAATATCTTGGTGCCGGAATACTTGCCGGCAAATGTCTATATATACACGAAGAGGTGCCGGTTGGTATGGTGGTTATTCTTTGGCGGGAATAACTTTCGTTTGAAACGGTATTCATCAACCGTTGTACCCCTTCTCTTATTCGATACATATATATACATAATATAAGTTTAATTATCCTAAGTACATAATAAACATAAATAATTAAGTTTATAATCTAATACACTCCCCTAAACTTGATTATGTTTCAGAGGATGCATAAGAACACTTTTGTTAGCTTCATCCACAGCCTTCACCGCTTGCTTGAAATCAAACCGACGCCTTTTCTGCAGCTTCTTCATCCCGTGCCAATCATTTCCTGCGAATAATGCATAATGGTCACCTTCTTCTTCTTCGGGGATACAGCCTTTACACCTGGTTCTTTCTCTCCGATTTGCTGCTGGATCAGGATGATCAAAATAACACTGACTTCCGCTAACACTTTCATCACTTTTCATTGTTTCCTTTTCCATAACTTTTTGCGTCACTATAATCATATCCCATGTCTTTGGCTACCACTGCCTATAGATTGTTGGAAGTGACATTCTTGTTCCCACCTTCTCGTTTCACAACCACATATAATTCAAGAAGATCTATCTTCTTGTTATCAGCCGAATACGGTGGAATTGGTCTTGTAGAGATTCCCAGTTTAATCTTTATAAACCATTCTAGCATTTCTTCAAACTTAATCTCTAATTCATGCTTTTACTTAAAAACATATTCCGCATCTTCTAGCATATCTAATAGTGCTTTGCAGTCTTGAAAATCATAAAATTCCATCGCTTGAAGAATCATAACATTCCAATCCGGTTCATGAGACGACAAATTCAGACTTTCAAAATAAGAGTTTAAATAGTGTGATTTATATTCATCATGTTTAGAACCGTGATTGATCACCCTTTGTTTTTCTTTCATCCCTAATTCATCTTCTTTTGTTAACCCAGTATTTTCATTCTTAATGTTCGAAATGGGGGGACTAAACATGGGATATATCCTACATCTTTCTCCAGTTATCTTTACGGTATAACCTTGTAAAACAAGTTGTTCCATACTCAAAACATTTCGATCCCGTTCAGGGGTGTAAAACACACTTTGGATTTGTAATGTTTCATTCCCAGATTTAACATCTACCGCCCCTATACTACTTATGAACAAGAAATTACTTTCTCCTGTTTTGGTCTCTACCCCAATCATATGTTTTTTTCGTTTAAAAGCATCCAGATTTCCCGGAAAATGGTGTTTAAAGACAGTACTTACATACCATATTTCTGACCATAAACCGCCTTCCATACCAGTAACGATTAACTCTTGTTGGAAATCATCTTCGGCTTCTTGTCTCTGTATTCCGGTGTTAATGGCTTGATGAATTAATTGGGTTGATTTGTTGTTTTCCTTCATCTTGCATGAAATAATTCGATGTCCAGGTTCATGGCAGTAGTAACATCGCTTGTAGATTGATTCCTTCCTTTGTTTTTCCATCTTCTCATTTGTGCAGTTTTCACAGGGCATTAACGTTGATGTTGGTTGAATTACATCGTCTTTCTTCACCGTGGCTCTGATACCACTTGTTGGCAGCGGAGGATTAACACTTGTCCGATGATCAGAATTGGATTCATGAGGATTGGAAGAGGATTCCGTATTAACCTTGATCTTGTGTACGATACTAAACACACAGAAAAACAAACAGAATGCAAAGAAACAGAATGGATATTATGAAATATCTTGGTGCCGGAATAGTTGCCGGCAAATGTCTATATATACACGAAGAGATGTCGGTTGGTATGGTGGTTATTCTTTGGTTGGAATAACTGCCGTTTGAAACGGTATTCATCAACCGTCGTACCCCTTCTCTTATTCGATACATATATAAATACATAATATAAGTTTAATTATCCTAAGTACATAATAAACATACATAATTAAGTTTATAATCTAATAATAGAAATGGCCTGTAATGGGACCTTTATAAACAGCAGATGGAAGCCTGTTATCTAACCAAACAAACTGTAACAACCCAACTTTTCAAAGTCAAAGTACAAGTCAAAGTCAAAGGAAGAAAAGATTGCTAATCATATATGTCATTTTTTACTTAATTATTGTCACACCCCTTTCTGCGGCGGAAGCACGAGGTGTGATCATGAAAGGTTTTCATTGCATACGATTAGTAAACATTCTACATGCTCATAAAAATATCTTCAAATACCAAACATTTCATAATTTGAAAACATAAGTTAGCGTTTACATCGCGAGATAGCATAAAGCATTGTCTTAAAACGTTTACAACTTTATTTAAAGATAAACATAAGCGACATCCACAAGCATGGGTAAGGCCGCACGCACATCCACTTCTAGTTACCTGAAATACATGTGAGTTTTGGAAAAACGTCAACATAATGTTGGTGTGAATTCATGCAGTTTTTGTATTTCACGTTTGTATACTTTGTATGAAAACATAGCTGGTATATTGTGTAAATCCAGTATTCTTGCGTACACCACGTACTCATGTAAAATCAAGTGTTCATGTATAAATCAAGTATTCTTATGGTATGATTCTTGTATAAATAAGGTATTCTTGTATGTATCAGGATTGTTAATGGGTTGCAAGGCCATTAACATGTGACATGATATAGGAAGTCACCAAACCTTAGGCATTTTTCTAGTTGGCATATTCTGAGACACAAAAGCACTGCTTGGTACTCGTTCTCACCAAGAGTGTGGCTGCCCAACACCCGTTAGATCTAACCTTTTGTTCTGCGGTCTAGGTATATTGTTGATTAATGGTGCTTATGGTACCCTATTCGTGACACGATTACTCGTATCATTTCTCAAAACGCATCATACTTGGTACTCGTTCTCACCAAGAGTGCTTCTTGTTTTTGTATCATACCATTTATAAACATTGTAACATTTTTAATATGTATTTCACCCCCGAAGTTATAAAACTGAAAACAGTTAAAGAAAAAAGGGGGAGCATGAACTCACAAATTTGCGTTCCTTGCGTCGTAAACTTCACCGGATTTGCTTAATTAACGTCGTGACCTATACATGTTTTCTTAACGTTAGTCACTAGACTTGTATCGCACAAGTACAAGTCACTATCTTTTATGTATATATTCTTGTGTTAAAAATATTTTATATTTTTAACTAAGTGTCTTACTTATATTATTTTCTCAAAAATAATTATAAGCTTTTTGTATTTTGCACCCGAATTATGTATCTTGTATGTTGTATGTGTATTTTTGTGTTTTTACTTCTCATGAGTAATTAGTGTATTTTCAAGTCCTAATACACTATCACGTATAATACATACTACAAACACTTAGCACAAAATTTTGGCGATCAATAAATATATATATTTTTCTCAAAAATATATATACTTAATATCTATTTTTATTCTTGAAGAAATCCTCATTTCTTAACACAGAGGTTTGGGAAACCTTGGTAAATGTTTTTAGATACATTTTTAGGGGATAAGTTTCTCTAAAACTTATATTTTCTAAGGGTCAAAAATTTATAAAATTTTGACAGAGTTTCCCCTAAAAATGGAGGTTTCCCATGTTTTCAAAACATGTGTTTATTTTCTTTTAACATGTAGGATCGGTTTGTGACCCAACCGAGTCGTTCAGAAGAGATTTTATCAGTTTCAGATGCGGAAACTAAGAAACTGACTTCAAAACAGCTTGAATATCACTTTAAACACTGATTTGATTGATATAATAGCAATTATAATCAGTCTTCACACCGGCAGCACCTCGGTATGGAATCTATACTTTCTACCTTGATAGCTTCAAATGACAATCCTGACACATATATGTAGTACATGCTAGACAGCTTGAAATGACACATACACGGTTCAAGCTATCACACATGTTGAAGCTATCACACATGTTGAAGCTATCACACATGTTCAGAACCGCAATGCAACCCAGACTCGATATAAGACGAAGACGATAGATGTATGCACCAACAGACTCCCCCTCAGATGTTGACGAGTCTTAAGTGTCGAGTCTTTACATCTTCAGTCTTTATCAGTCCTTTCGAACTCTTTGAAATATCTGACGCTGTAAGCATCCTCAAACTTTATCTCCTTCTCCTCTTCAGCATCAACAAACTCCCCACGAACAATCTTTACTCGGATGTCTTCAGACTCCCCCTTTCGATATGCTGGGATCGCAGTCTGGCATGTTGAAATCACACATTCCTCAGGTATCGGAACCTGACTCTCTATCATTCAAATAACCTGCACATTCTCTACCCACAAATAAATTTTCTGATGATAACTTGTAAAACAATCTCACCATCTAATGAATCACTTGTAGGAATAACATTTATATTGCAAAACCTTTTCTCATTTCATTTCAACAATCCTCAAATACTTTCACCCAAACCATTTGTTCATCATGTTTAGCACTCGGAATTTTGAACGTCAGCCTTCCAACAACAGTTGTCGAAAATCTTTTTGAATTTTTACAAAATTTATGCTAAAACACACTTAAAATCTTTTTGAATTTTTTAGTGAAACAGAAATTCAATAAAGAAATATTTACAAACAATATTTTTGTGAGTTTGTGCAAGAGGATCATATCAGTTTTTGAGACAAATCACTAACACCGTTAAGCTTGATTTCATTTTAAGTTCTAAACGATTCACATTGATTGACGATATTGTTGTCCACTTAAACTCAAACTAAAAACTTTCGAAATGCTTACCGATACGTTAGGGTATATTCATTATGCACTAAATTCTTATGGACCCCACAATCTCAGCATATCCCCTCATCATGCAATACACTGACTCAAGTAATGCCTTTAAACTTTTATCAACTGTGATTTGTGCGAAAACAAAGCAGAATGTTTAAACATTAACAATCAGGTCGATACTTCCGTATACGCAGAGAAAGTCCAATGTTTAAACAAAATAAGAAAAATAAAACAAGTTGAAGTTGTTTAGGCTTTAACCACCAGGTCGATACTTCCGTATACGCAGAGGAGATCCAAAGCTTAAACGAAACACCAAAGAAAATAAAGCAGAACGTTTAGGCATTAACAACCAGGTCGATACTCACGTATACATAGAGGATGTCCAATGCTTAAACAAAATAAAGAAATAAAATAAGTTTAAATCTTTGCAAAATAAAATGCACAATCACAGCGACTTTTTAGAAAAGTTGTGAAAGTTCACAAACTTAACCAGTTTTATGTCTTTCGATAATCAGCGATTACAGAGTAGGCACACAATCAAGAAGGACAAAACTAAGTACTATGCTTTCAACCATGTTTCCCACTAGAACTAGGCTTTTTCATTTAGGTTTGTATCGTTATCGCAAATCTACTAGTCTAGCTGAGCCTACAGTCACATCTTTAGTAAGACCGTTTATCACATTATATCTTTCCATTTCTTTAGCATGCTGTGATAGACTCATTGATCTACTATCATTTCCTCTTTTATACAACAAAACTCATTTTTGTATTTTTTCAATGTTTCTGGAATTTTCTAATTTTCTAATTTTTTAAAAAAATTTTACTCCCCCTAAAATCAAAATATGTCTCAATTTTGATTTTCTGGGAAAATTTGAAAACAAGCTGTACAAGAAATGTGACAACATGATGAGAATCACTTCAATTCTCCATTCACTTGGCTTAAACAATCAGAACTCCCCCTGACGACAAAACATTTTCCCATAGTGATTTCAAAACACTTAAGTTTATTTTAATCAAAATGGTTTTTCAGAAAAATAAGTTTTGTGAGTCATTTCTCAAACATGGGGATCTTTCATCACCTTGTTTTCTTTAACCACTTGTACGAAAGTTAAATCAAATACAACTTAATGTCTTTGATTAAACATTTCTCAAGAAAGATGCCGATTCATGCTCCACACTTACAAACCTGGGAGCTCCGGCAAGTAAGGTTTTTCATTTAAACAGATTCACCCAAGCCTGACGGTCCTTGGATGATTTTGAATTCTTGTTCAACAATGGTGGAAAATTTGCATCATCCATTGTTAGACCAGAATTCTCATCTTTTACCTCAACACACGGCTCTTCTGGCTTTACCACACCAGATTCATTGCCTGAATGTGGCTTGTCTGACTTTGAGGAGCCAGATTCATCGCCGACATATGGCTCCTTTGTTTCCGAAGAAACAAATTCATCACCAGGAAGTGAATCCTCCACTTTCTTTTGTTTCCCTTTCGTCCTCAGATTTGTATCTGATGAATTCGTTTTGCTTGATTTGTCATTCTTTGGAGAGCAAGACGATTTATCAGAACTTTTATCTGTTTTACCAGTTGTATCCGAGGACAAAATCCCCTCCAGATATTCTCTCGCTTTCTTCCTCTTCTTCCTCAGTCTGTCTTCTTGCCCCTGTGAAAACTTTACTTTCTTTTATTGAACTTTAGGTTCTTGAACCTTCTGTTCTTTGGGCTTGACATTGACTGGTTTCTTCACCTGCTTCTGAGATTCAGCCCTCGATCTTCTCATTGATCTCATTGAGCAATCTCTAGCAATATGGCCAATGATGTTGCAGTTAAAACATCTCCTCGTCTCAAAACTCCAACTCTGGCAGTTAACAGCAATGTGTCCTTGATAACCGCATCTGTAACACACTCTGTTATCGTACCAATCACCATTTTTAGTCCAAACACTTAGATCAAAGCACTGTTTGGCTTGGTGATAATCTTTCCTCCTCTTGATTGCTGGATTTGGCTTTTGAGCACTGTGGTCCGACTTGCACCACTCATTACCAACAGTTTTTTAGTTTTGATTTTTCAATTTTTGTAATTTTTGATTGCGATTGGATGATTGATCTGATGAAATTTTATTTTCTTTTTGAACATTTTTCAAAATTTTCTCTTTTTGTTTTTCTTCCACTTTCTTCTTCAAAGGTTTTTGCTTAGAGCATTCTCCCTTTTCAGTTGATTGTGGAACAGTTTCTTGAAACTTTTCTTTTAACTTCAAAAATAAATTCTTTTTCTTCATTTTTTCATTTTCATCATCAGATTTCTCATCACAATCTTCAACCTTGACTTTGTCAAAGTTTGTGACATTGTCACTTATTGGAACTGAATTAATAGGTTTTGGACAGGGAATAGTTGAAGTATTCACAAACACCTTCAACTTTTCTTCCCATTCCTTGATTTTCTTTTGAGCACACTCTGCTTACTTTTCAAGTCGAATAATCTTTTCAAGATGAGAATTGATTGCAATTTGTTTTTCAAGATTGTTTTTACCAAACAAAACTCTCTCATCGTCTAAAATTTTTATTTGACTTTGAAAATCTTTCTCAATTTTTACTTTTTCATTTTCTAAATCTTGTATTTGATTTTTCAAAACATTTTCTGATTTTTTAAGATTTTTGTTTTCTAATGACAAACTCTCTACATTCTTCAAGAGTTTGGCATTGTCTGTCTCAGATTTTTCACAGTTTAAGCATTTCCAAGGAATCTGTTTCTCATCAGCTTTCGTCTCATCCTTCAAAGCTGAAATATTTTCAACCTGTTTCTTCTCCTCATGAACACTTTCATCCTTACTCTCTTCTTCTGATGAATGATCAAAGATAGGTGCATCTTCTGCAGCCTCTTTCTTTAACTCTGGTTCAGGATTCACAGATACAGGTTTTTCAGATTCTACTTTCTCAACCTTGACAATTGGAACTTGTTCAACCTGCCTTTTCACACTAGGTTTGATTTGCTTTTCTGTTGTTGCTGCTGCTTTTACTTCTTTCTCAGCTCTGATCTCTTCTTTAACAATAACTGCTTTTTGATTCTTTCTTTTTGCATCTTGTTTTTCTTTCAATTATTCAATTTTATCGGCATAAAATAACTTTCCACTACGTTGATCAGATGGAAGTTGTTGTTTAAGATATTCAAGTTCTCAGATTTCTTCTTCATAATTGTCACCCTCTTCATCAGACGAATGATAAAAAACCGAAACTTTTTCAACAACTTCTTTTGCTGAGACTGTTTCTCCTTTTTGCTTTATCGGAATATACTGCTGAGATTCATAATAATAATAATAATACGCTATTTCCTCTTCAAAATCCATGTTTTGGTAATTCTAGGCCCAAATGACAAACAAAGAAACTTGTATTGGAAATTGAACACAATTGCCGACAAAGACTTTATCACAAACAATCTATTGGACCGAGATATTCACATGCAAGATATTACTTCACGTGGGCCGCCATCATGTATCTTGGACATTTTAAAAACTATATCTTGGGCTGACAACACTAATATCCAATCACAATTCTATTGGACCGCAATGTCCACTAAACTGTCAATATTGATTTTAAACTAAAATTTGATTGGACCTCTAATGTTAGTGGATCTGATTTTATAGAATATGTAGATACCCCAAACTCACATGCAATGATTTTAATTGGACCTCATCACTACTCGATGACAATCACATGAACCTGATTAACTCTTGCTGACACAACTCACATGCACAACTTTGAATCACTTAATCAAACCGATGCAATCCTGACACAAGTCACATGATCTTGTTTAATGTTTTCACACAACACACGATGCACTTTCTCGTGAAAAACAAAAACAGTTCAAGCGGTCATCGTTTTCAAGCGGTCAATGAATGTATTTTCAAGCGACCAGACAATTTCAAGCGAACACGGTGTATTTTCAAGCGAGAAACCAGTTTCAAGCGGACACACAGTGTTATGTTCGCTTGAAAAGTTGATAACGTCAGCAACAATCGAACCAATTTCAAGCGAGCAGATGATTATAACCAGTTTTTAAGTTGATTTTAGTGCTGAAACTTTCCAGGATTTGTTAAAACATGATTACGCACAATATGTGAAAGTTTGAGCCGTTTTTAACCGTGAAAAATTTTTAAATTTGAAAAGAATGGTGTAGAAATCAGAAAAAGTGACGAAAATAAGCTGTTTTGGCAAGATCTCTTCCTCCTGAGCTCTGATACCACTTGTAGGATCGGTTTGTGACCCAACTGAGTCATTCAGAAGAGATTTTATCAGTTTCAGATGCGGAAACTAAGAAACTGACTTCAAAACAACTTGAATATCACTTTAAACACTGATTTGATTGATATAATAGCAATTACAATCAGTCTTCACACCGGCAGCACCTCGGTATGGAATCTATACTTTCTACCTTGATAGCTTCAAATGACAATCATGACACATATATATAGTACATGCTAGACAGCTTGAAATGACACATACACGGTTCAAGCTATCACACATGTTCAGAACCGCAATGCAACCCAGACTCGATATAAGACGGAGACAACAGATGTATGCACCAACATAACATCATCATCAATCAATTTCAACAACAATCATCAACAATATACATCAATTTCTCTATTTCATGAACTTGATAATTTACAAAAATGCGTAGTAACTTACTAGTGTGTTTAGTAAGTCTTGTTACCCTTTAAATTGTGATTGCTTCTTTAAAAACCTCATTTTTAAAGAATATGGTTCTTTACAACTTATGTTCATGTTTTCTAAAAATACTACTTCTTGTATTTTTCTGGTTACACATGTGTATCTTTACTTTATTAACCACCAAAAATAAGGTTTATTTGTTTAAGAATCAAGATTAAGTAAAACTTGTATTTTAAACTTGGTTCTTTTGAAAAACCACCCATGGATATTTAGATCTACAAGATTATAATTCATTTTGATCTTTATTTTACAAGAAAACATTTATTTATTCAAGTTCATAGTTTATGTGTGGATGTTTCCATCATCCTACACATCTCTAACTTTCACATCTTGCTAGATCATGTTTTTAATCATGATCTAGCAAGTCCATATGATGATCCATAACATTTCTACTAACAAATAACATTCAACAAGCATCATAACACAAGAATAACATGATTTCGTCATCATTTTAACACTACTTCATCACTTTGTTAGTTTATGTTCAAGACTTGTTTATGTTCTTAGTGTTTCTTGATATTTCACCATCCTTTTAACTATTAACCACCAAAAATATGAAGAAGATGAAGATCTAAGACACTTACCACTAGCACAAGGCTAGGGGAGTTCAAGAGGGTAAATGAGGTGGATAAAAGCAAATGAAGAAGGTCCTTCAAGATCCGCTGGCACCGAGCTTCGTTAGTAACCTCCTTACACCTTAATATCACCTTAGAATGGATGGATGTGGATTGAAAATGAATGTATGGAGAGGGGGTGCTTGGGCCGTAGCTTGAAGGGAGGAGAAGAGAAAGAATGGAGGTGGTGGTGGTTGTGAAGTAAGAGAATGGAGAACTCTTGGTTATTTATAAAAATTTCCAACACTTCTTTACACCATGGGTATTATGTTCTTAATCCTTCCAACATAATCTTATAAAATAATGAAGAAAAATCAAGGGTGTAGGACCCTTGTCTAGAACCGGTTATGGGGGGGGGGGGTGTTAGTTTGGTTTCAATTCCTAGTTTCACAATCTAGTTACTTATAAGGTGTTTAATTTTAGTGTTAAGTGTGTTTAGGTGTTTTAGAATGTAATATGATGTTTAGGGACCATAGCTAGCTTGGTAATGTTAAAACAATGTGTTGGTGCATGTTCGTGACAACAACTTAGATTTGGTCTTTGGATATCTTGTAATTAGTAAAACGATAAACAGTTAGCGGGTTTAGCTTTGTAATAGTTAGTTATAATGTTTGGGTTAACCAAACCCAAACAGATTGGGTGTATGGGGGCGAATTGGGCTTACACCAATTCGCAGCCCATGAGGTTTAATCTAGCCCAAGTTGCAAACCTTGTGTTATATAAACAAGGTTAGGCTTTAGGGTTTAGGTTAATCAGCCAAAACAGTTTGTGTAAGGAATTTCGTGAGAGTCTCTTGGCTTGGACGAATTTGGAGTGTTGGTTAGGGTTTGATTGATTGTAATTCTTGTAATCGATAATCAATAGAAACCCAGTTTGAAAGTGATTTCTATTTCTACTCATTTTGCTATATTCTGATCAAGAGGATTCCGCACTCTTGATTGGAAAGACAATTCTGTGAAAGATCCATACATCTAGGGGACCTACAATTGGTATCAGAGCATTAGGCTCTTGAAGGCTCGGTTCAGAATTGTGCTTGGAGAAACAGGGAGATTTTCGAATTTTTGAAACCTGAAAAATTAGGGTTTTGAAATTTTGTGTTTGGTTGATACAGATTTTCGAATTTTTTGGCTATTTTGATCTTCTGTTTTGTTTGATTGCTGTTTTGCATGTTTTAGGGTTTCCAGAATAGTTTTTGGTTGATTGTTTTGAAGAATTTTGGCTGAGAAACTTGAAGATTCGAAGACTGTTCTTCGTGTTCTTCATTAAGTTCATCAAAATTTTGTCAAAACTTTGCTGATTTGCTTGTTTGAATTTGCAGATTTGTGTTGGGGAAGAGATAGAATCATCAGAATTTCGAAAAGATTAAGTTTCCAGATATACAGACCAGCGAATTTGGCTATTGGTGAATTTACCAAACTTAAAGACTGATCAGCGAAATTTTTTGTTTGACCCGGCGAGCGTAAAATCCAAAGGCGACTCTGGTAATCGTATAGTTATCCACAGCGAAATTATCATGGTTTTGGCGACTTTACCGGTCTTCGTTATAGCGAATTTGGCAGCGAATTTGAACTTTCAGCGAACTAGACCTGAGAACTTGTCCAGCGAAGTTAACTAAAACTGATAGCGAAATTACTGTTGACTGGCTAGCGAAATCAGTAGCGAATTTAAAAGGGTGGAAGATTTTTAGGCAAGCGTAACTAAAAAATTCACGTTTTCGAAAATAGAAAGTGAACCGTAACTCAGCTGAAGAAACCGTCTGCACCGTTGCATTCCTTGTATTTTTAGGGCAAAAAAAAAAAGAAACCTTTTGGTTTTCAAAAAAAAAAAGGTTTTCAAAAACCAAAAAAAAAACAAATTCGGGATTTTCCAGATGTCTAACATAAAAGAAGCAAACTTTTTTGCTAAAAGAAATGAATCGTCATACTTGAAGAAGATAAAAAGGTTATGAAGCTGAAATTGAAGCTTTAACTTGCAAACTAAATGAAAAACTTCAAGTCATAGACTTAGCTCATGACATGATGGCTGAGAAAACAAAAGAGATTTCTGAAAAATGCAAAGAGTTGTCAGATGCACAACTCAAAATTGTTGAACTTGAAAAGAAATTGAGTCAATTCAGAGATTCGTCTTTTGTAGTGAAACACATGATGGGTGGGTTAAAGAAGAGTAATGACAAGACCAGTGTGGGCTTCCAGGGCTTTAATGAAGTTCCACCTCCTCTTAGTCATGACTATTCATTCCTGCCTAGTGAAGATGAGCTAGCAGACTTTATGGCATCTGCACCAAGTAGTTTCGCATCCACATCAAGTCAAGGTGATAGATTTGAGAGTGATGATACTAAGAAGAACAATAACAGGGAACCTTTGAAAAGGAAAAATTCACCGCCTAAGAATAAAAATCAAGCTTTTGTTAAAAAGATTAATTTTGTTCAAGGCAGTGATATGAAAAATGAAACAACTGTTATTGAAAATGAATCAAATGTAGAGTTTGCTAAAAATAAAAACAAAGAAACATCTGAACCCAAGCAAACTAAACAAGGTTCATCCAAGGGATCATCACCATCTGATAAGGGATCTACCTCAGAGACTCCAGCAGAAGTCTTTGAAAAGGAGATCGTGCTTCAAGTGTCACATCAAAGGACATGTAGCTAGCTGCTGTCCTAACAAAAAGAGTGAAGCACAACTTAGTGAAAAACAGAGAGGGAAATTACCAGAGAAGAAAGGTGATAGTGAGGAGAAAGGTTCAAATTCTCCAAAGCAATCTGCTCCTAAGCAACCAGAAAATGTTGTTGTTGGTGTAGATAAGGATGAAAAAGGAACTCCACAAGTTCCTCGTTTTCAAAGAAATCAACCAAGATTTCAGCCTAAATCTCTACAAGGCAGATATGAGAGACCTAGAAGCAGTTCACCTAGAATGAACAATTTTAATGGAAATTTAAATAATTTCAGAAGTCAAAGTCAAAATCAAAATCGATACCAAAATAATGGGGTCGAACTTTTTATAACAATGGCTTTAGAAATTACAATAATCATGCGTCTTGGAATCAAAATTCAACGTATCAAAATCAAAATTTTCAAAGGTCAAATAGTCCAAACACATATAGGAACCCTTAGGACCAAAGACCTAGTGGAAATCAAAATCAAATTCCATCAACAGGTCTAAGATCCAAGACTCCAGTTAGGAGTAATGGATATTGGATGGATGTTCCAGTAGTTGGTGAATTTGGACGACCCAAGACCATTAAGGCTTGGGTCCCCCAATCTAACTAATTTCTTAGTTGGTGTGTGCAGGAGCTGCTAAGGAGGATTATCAACTTATGTTGATAGTAGCTGCTTCAGGCACATGAAGGGGATATGAGTTTGTTGATATATATATATATATGTTAAATGATTTAAATTGAAGTTCAAAGTGCTGAGTCGACACACTAGATAACCTAGCAGATCTTTATACAAAAGCATTTGACAGGGCTCGCTTTGAACATTTAGTCGAACTCAACGGGATGAGGAATCCTGAATAACTGGTTTTTCATAAGAATTTTGTAAATAGTTTACTACTTTCTTAAAAATCAAAAAATACAAAAACATAAAAAATAGAAAAACAAAAATGAGTTATTACTGTGTGAAAAAGAAGAAATGATAGTACATCAGCAAGTTAGACTGTCACACTCAAAATGAAATTAAATTGCTTAAGTGTGATAGCAGTTTCATCATATGATGTACCAGTAGGCAAAAAGCATGAAATAATCAACTTACCAATTTGATATAAACCTAAATGGACTGTGTATGAGTGGGGAACACATCAGTGGTGTATGGTTTAATGACCTTAAATCTTGCGTTGATAGATTGCCAAAATCTGAAGCTTTGGGTCTTTATACTGTTATTTCATCCCGGATATATGCTGACCCAGACACACCCAGGATATCTTAAAAGAGCTAAAAATGCCAAAACCCATAAATGAAGAAGCTCTCAAAGAGAGTCATTCAAATGTGCAAAATGCATAATTCATACCAAAAAATGGTATTTGTCTTAGCCCTCGTTAGATATTTTGGTCTCTCTGCTGTACGGAAGTACTGACCTGTTCACCAATTATCTAAACGTTGAAAAATAAAATGGATGAATTCAGTATACTCACCTACTACGATGAATCTTTGTGCATACCTTGATCGCGGGGGTATATCCTGAAGTGGGACACACTAATATATCAGTAATAAAATTACCTTAACGTATCATACGGTAATGGTACTTGAAATGTTCATGCATTTTGTTTAAGAGGACAAACATACTGGTAATCGTCTTGGACTGCTTTTCACGAAAAATTAAATAAAGAATTATCTAATAGTGTGAAACAGTTTGATTTTGTTGATATGATCTTTTTACCAGTGATTCTCACAAAAATAGAGTGTTTATTGCTTTTGTATTTACTTGCTTTCAGAAAATATAAAAATCCAAAAATAGTGTCTTTTTCTGTTTAAAATTCTTAAAGTATGGAAAACTGTTATTCTTGGAGGAATTGTTACTGATAGGGGGAGACGGTGTTAGAAAGTGAGTTCAAAATTTTAAATCATGCGGGTTATAAGGTGTGTGATTAAAAAGTTTTGCGTGTTGGTGATAAGTTGTAAATGCTTAATCTGTGATACAGTTTAACTATCTCTTGAAAAATAATAATTTATTTAACTTTGTTGAAAAATTCTTATGGTTTCTCGAGATGTTTGTTTTATAGTATACAGATTGAAGCAGTGTGTTGCTGAGAAGTTAAAGTGGTATGTTGCTGTGAAGATGAGAGTTTGATTGGATGCATGGTAGAACCTCCTTTCTACATTGCAGACAAAGTTGAAGAGTTTGAAGATTGCTATTCAAATGCTGAACTGGAGTTTACTCAAACGCTAAAGTTTTTGAAGATTTGGTGATTGGATGCATCAGCTTAGGGGGAGTCTGTTGCTGACAGAAGCTGTTGAAGCTGAAGCTATCCAAAGACCAAAGACAGTGCAAGACTACATGAAGATTGCAAGATGACTGAAGACAAAGTTATTTTATGAAGCTATTGTCAAGGGGGAGTTTGTTGGTGCATGTTCGTGACAACAGTTTAGATCTGGTCTTTGGATATCTTGTAATTAATAAAACGATAAACAGTTAACGGGTTTAGCTTTGTAATAGTTAGTTATAATGTTTGGGCTAACCAAACCCAAACAGATTGGGTGTATGGGGGGCTTATTGGGCTTACACCAATTCGTAGCCCATGAGGTTTAATCTAGCCCAAGTTGCAAACCTTGTGTTATATAAACAAGGTTAGGCTTTAGGGTTTAGGTTAATCAGCCAAAACAGTTTGTCTAAGGAATTTCGTGAGAGTCTCTTGGCTTGGACGAATTTGGAGTGTTGGTTAGGGTTTGATTGATTGTAATTCTTGTAATCGATAATCAATAGAAACCCAGTTTGAAAGTGATTTCTGTTTCTACTCATTCTGCTATATTCTGATCAAGAGGATTCCGCACTCTTGATTGGAAAGACAATTCTGTGAAAGATCCATACATCTAGGGGACCTACACAATGCCTCTAATAATATTTTGATGTTCCTGGTAATGTCCGGTTGTTCGGTTAGATACCGGTTCGTTAAAGTGCTAAATTGCACCGTTTAGTGTCTTTCAAGTATCTTTTTGTACCCCTTTCAATTCCCAACACTTGGGGAAATATTCTGGATAATAAAACGTAATTTCTGCATGATATTTATATGTTTAAAAGCTGATTTGAGCTGAATTTAATAAAATTCTGCACTTAAAGTGCATTTCGGGTGCTTTTTAGTGCGTATTTTAGCTTCTGGATGGTCTATATATGAACCCTTGTATGTACTCTTGGGTTTTAATGTATTCTTGTCGTTGGACCTACACCTAGGCCTCAATTCTAATGTCTGACTGCTTTCTGCAGTTCTGTTGACACATTGTGTCTTACCGGTGAGTTTACTAGTATTTTTGACGCAACGCTCTCGTTTATGCATAAAGCAATATTTCGTAGTATAATACGTGCATGAATTCACTTGTTTAGCATGTAATCAGTCAATGTTGACATTTAAGCACATAATTGCAGTCATTAACTAATAATTAAAGTGTACGAAAATTACCGGTTTGGTGCCAGTTGTCACAGTCTCCCCCCGTTAAAAGAATTTCGTCCCGAAATTCAGGCTGAACCAGCTCCCGCAGGAGTCTTCTTGAACAGGTGGGGATACTTTTCTTTGAACTGGTCTTCACGTTCCCACGTATACTCGTGTCCGTGCTTAGAGTTCCAACGTACTTTGACAAGTTTAACAGTGCTCCTCCTGGTCTTGTTGACTTTCCAGTCTATAACCTCAACGGGTTGTTCTGTAAATCGGAGGGCGTCATCAATATGCACTTCATCCGCAGGGATGATCACGTCTTCTTGTGTTGGACTCTTCTTGAGGTTGGATACATGGAACGTATCATGTACTCCATTAAGTTCTTCCGGTAATTCCAACTTGTATGCCACGGTACCAATTATTTCCAAACTTTGAATGGTCCGATGTATCGGGGATTCAGCTTCCCACGCTTTCCGAATCTTACTACGCCCTTCCAAGGTGAGACCTTCAGCAAAACTTTGTCTCCCACCTCGAATTCTAATGGTTTTCGTCTTCGATCAACGTAGCACTTTTGTCGATCTCGAGCCGCCTTAATGCGTTCTCGGATCTGCATAATCCTGTCGGTTGTCTCCAGTACAAGTTCAGGACCAACCATACGTTTATCTCCAGCGTCTGCCCAACATAAGGGCGATCGGCACTTGCGGCCATACAGAGCTTCAAACGGTGCGGCTTTTATGCTCGTATGATAACTGTTATTGTAAGAAAACTCAACTAAAGTTAAATGAGTATCCCAGCTGCCGCCTAGATCCATGACACATGCGCGAAGCATATCTTCTAACGTTTGTATAGTCCGTTCGCTCTAGCCGTCTGTTTGTGGATGGAATGCCGTGCTTAGATCTAGCTGAGATCCAAAAGCTTACTGAAAGGATTGCTAGATTCTTGAGACAAAGCGTCCATCTCTGTCTGAAATAATTGAGATTGGCACTCCATGACGTGCCACAATTTCTTTTAAGTATATCTCAGCAAGCTTCCCAGTGCTGTCTTTTTCTCGGATCGGTAGGAAATGCGCAGATTTCGTCAATCGATCAACTATTACCCATATCATATCGTGCCCTCTCGGGGTCCTGGGTAATTTTGTTATGAAGTCCATCGAGATTTGCTCCCACTTCCACATGGGTATCGCTGGTTGTTGTAGTAGGCCAGCCGGTTTCTGATATTCGGCCTTAACCTTAGCACAGGTTAAGCACTTTCCAACGTAAACAGCAACATCGCTTTTAAGTCTTGGCCACCAGTAGTATTCTTTCAAGTCTTGATACATCTTGTCCGATCCTGGATGGATCGAGTATCTCGATTTATGCGCTTCATCAAGGATGACTTCTCGAATTCCGCCATAGAGTGGAACCCAAATACGCTTCTTAAAGTATAAGGCTCCCTCTTCATTTGGCACCATATACTTCAACATGCCCCGTAGGTATTCAGCCTTACGGTTTTCCA
The DNA here is from genome assembly GCA_030545235.1 of Helianthus tuberosus. Lineage (NCBI taxonomy): Eukaryota > Viridiplantae > Streptophyta > Magnoliopsida > Asterales > Asteraceae > Helianthus > Helianthus tuberosus. The sequence goes on from JARYGA010012190.1 coordinate 25,434, forward strand.
TTTTAAGGGCCTCTTATTGTGCATCACGAATACGTGTAGTGAGGTTCGTTCGAGTGCTCGAACCCTTAGGGTCTTAACCCTTTCTTTTCGACTTAATGCGTCCGCTACAACGTTTGCCTTTCCAGGATGGTACTTAATCTCACAGTCGTAATCATTTAACAGCTCGACCCATAGTCGCTGACGCATGTTTAATTCCTTCTGATCAAGTATGTGTTGTAGGCTTTTGTGATCTGTGAAGATTGTACATCGAGTACCATATAGATAATGCTGCCAAATTTTCAGGGCGAATACCACTGCGCCCAGCTCCAGGTCGTGAGTGGTATAGTTTCTTTCATGAACCTTCAATTGTCTTGAAGCGTAAGCGATGACTTTTTGGCGCTGCATAAGCATGCAACCCAGACCTTGTCGTGAAGCGTCACAGTATACCACGAAGTCTTCAGTGCCTTCGGGTAAGGATAGTATCGGTGCATCGCATAGCTTGTTTTTGAGTAGTTGGAAGGCTTCTTCCTGCTTGTCACCCCAGTCGTACTTCTTGTCTTTCTGTGTAAGGGTAGTTAGCGGTTGAGCTATCTTTGATAAATTCTCAATAAACCGTCGGTAATAGCCCGCTAAGCCCAAAAATTGTCGAACTTCAGTTGGGGTCTTGGGGGCTTCCCAATTCTTTATTGCTTCGATCTTGGCTGGGTCTACATGGATGCCCTTCTCGTTCACAACATGACCAAGAAATTGTACTTTGCGAATCCAGAATTCGCATTTTGAGAACTTTGCATAAAGCTTCTCTTTCTTCAGTAGTCCCAAAATGGTTCTGAGGTGTTGCTCGTGCTCTTATTTCGTTCGCGAGTAAATCAGGATATCATCGATAAATACAATCACGAATTTATCGAGATATGGTTTGCATACGCGGTTCATCAGATCCATAAAGACTGCTGGTGCGTTCGCCAGTCCGAATGGCATCACAAGAAATTCGTAATGCCCATATCGTGTTCTGAATGCAGTCTTTGGCATGCTTTCTTCTTGGATTCTTAACTAATGGTATCCAGATCGAAGATCGATCTTGGAATAGTAGCTTGATCCTTGTAACTGGTCAAATAAGTCATCAATCCTCGGTAATGGATACCGATTCTTGATAGTGAGCTTGTTCAGTTCTCTGTAATCGATACACATCCGCAGTGTCCCATCCTTCTTCTTCACGAACAATACTGGAGCTCCCCAGGGCGAGAAGCTTGGCCTTATGAATCCTTTATCCAACAACTCCTGGAGTTGTGTAGATAATTCTTGCATTTCGGATGGTGCAAGCCGATAGGGAGCCTTGGCTACAGGAACGGCTCCTGGAACCAAGTCTATATGGAATTCGACTTGTCGTTGCGGAGGTAGTCCTGGCAAATCTTCGGGAAAAACATCAGAGAATTCCTTCACCACAGGGATGTCCTCGAGTTTCGGCTCCTCAGCCTTCTTGTCTACAACGTGCGCTAGGAAAGCAACACATCCTTTTCTTAAGCACTTCTGTGCCTTCATATAACTGATGATTCGTAGAGGCGCGTCTCGTTTTTCTCCATGCACAAGGAGAGTTTCATCATTCGCTAGAGGGATGCGAATGATTTTCTCATGACAAATAACTTCAGCTTTGTTCTTGGACAACCAGTCCATTCCGACCACCAAATCAAAGCTACTCAATTGAATAGGTAAGAGGTCGATGCTAAATATTTGTTCACCAAGTTCTAATGTGCAGCCTCTAACAACTTTGCCCGATTCAACAAGTTTACCATTGGCTAGCTCTATAGAATAAGGAATATCTAATCTACTAGATTCTATTCCAAGCATGAGTTTAAATTCCACAGACATGAAACTATAATCGGCACCAGTGTCAAATAATATGGATGCAAAGTGATTGTTAATGAGAAACGTACCGGTGACCACATTAGGGTCCTCGCGTGCGTTCTTTGCTCCAATCACAAATGCTCAAGCTTGAGCATTATTTCCCTTTGGGCAGTCCTTCATGAAATGATCATTGCTTCCACAACTGAAGCATCCTTGGTTCCGCCCCTTCCCGTTACCATTCTTGTTACTAGCACCATTTCCATTCTGGTTCTTTCCTTTTCCCCAACAGTCTTCTGTTTGATGACCCAACCTACCACATTTGTCGCACCTTGGAATGCGACAAGCTCCTTCATGATGATACTTACATTTTTGGCATTTAGGCATGGTGCCTTGGTATCCTTTGGTTGCAAGGGTTTTCGTCTCCTGAGGCGGGTTAGTGTCGCGCTTCTTGCTACAACCCTTGTTGTTGCGAATTGCTTGATTCAGGTTTGCATGTTTCCTTTTCTTGTCGCCGGACGACTCGGTATGCATCTCGGTCTTTTCTGTTGGGTTTAGTGATAGCTTCTTCATACGAACACAATCTTCAGTAAGGCTGACAGCCAGAGTTACAGCCTCGGTGATTGTTTGAGGTTTAGCCAAAGTTACCATGCCACGGAACTCTGAGGCCAATCCCCAAATGTAGCGTTCAACGCGCTTGAATTCGGGAGTCACCATGTAGGGAAGCACTCTAGACAGATCGTGGAACCTTCGAGTATAACCATTAATGTCAGCACCTTCCATGGTCAAGTGCCAGAACTCCGTTTCCAATCTTTGGAGTTCGGCACGAGAGCAATACTTCTCTCTCATTCTTTCCTTTAGTTCATCCCAAGTTAGGCCATAAGCGGCATCATCGCCCAAAGTTTGGACTTGCAAGTTCCACCAAGTCAGAGTTTCATCGACAAACAACCCAGTAGCAAAATTGACTTGCTGATCCGCGGTACACTTGCTCATGCGGATAGTAGCTTCAGTATTCTCCGTCCAGCATACAAATGCTACTGTACCTCCTGTGCCGTCGTAGTTCATCGGCTTGCAGTCGAGAAACTGCTTGAAAGTGCAGCTTGGAATTGATTCAACCAATTCACACGTGAGCAATCGAAGAAAATAATGAAACAAAGACCGTTCATAAATTTCTCCATGCTTAGCAAATCGTCTTAAGGTTACCTGGAGCTGCATTGCCTCCAGATGAATCTCCGTTCCCATTACGTCTAGCGTTGCTTGGGCCGCCACTGTCTTGAGTTCGGTTTGCCTCGTATTGGGCGATAGTAGTGGGGGAGGAGGAGGTTGATCATCATTGCGAGCATTCACAGCTTTCCTGGGTGCCATGTTCTGACAGAACATAACACAACAGGGTTAGACATTTGTTTGATATCGTCATACTAGGCAGTAGTAGTATATTTATACACAGGTATATGCCACATAAGTGACATCAAACAATTATTCCTCTAGCAGAGTACTTAGTAGGCTTGCACTGAGGGAATCTACATGTGACAAGACTTGTTGTGGTTTCTGTGCACTGAATTCCATAATTATGTATGCATCCATAATTACGTAACTCCTTGCACAGTCCTCACAGTTCGTTTCATCCTCGTATCTCTTCCTTCAGATGGGCCATCGCTTTCAGGTAAAGTCACGTATACTTGTGACATTCTACTTCTAGTATGTGTATATAGGCTAATTATCACACATAATTGCGAGTAATTTCTAGTCAACGACAAGTGCTACTCATGTGCACCCTAAGTCTCGTAGTGTCTTTTCTAGACTCTTGTAAATAGTTTCAGGTAGTGGATGTCGCGGGACGTTTTATGCAATGAAAACTCTTTGAAAAATTGTTTTTGTGAAAGGATCCTAGAGATTGTAGACTAAACTCGAGAAGGAATCCTGGTTCACTACAATCACAGCTCTGATACCAATCTGTCACACCCCTTTCTGCGGCGGAAGCACGAGGTGTGATCATGAAAGGTTTTCATTGCATACGATTAGTAAACATTCTACATGCTCATAAAAATATCTTCAAATACCAAACATTTCATAATTTGAAAACATAAGTTAGCGTTTACATCGCGAGATAGCATAAAGCATTGTCTTAAAAAGTTTACAACTTTATTTAAAGATAAACATAAGCGACATCCACAAGCATGGGTAAGGCCGTGCGCACATCCACTTCTAGTTACCTGAAATACATGTGAGTTTTGGAAAAACGTCAACATAATGTTGGTGTGAATTCATGCACTTTTTGTATTTCACGTTTGTATACTTTGTATGAAAACATAGCTGGTATATTGTGTAAATCCAGTATTCTTGCGTACACCACGTACTCATGTAAAATCAAGTGTTCATGTATAAATCAAGTATTCTTATGGTATGATTCTTGTATAAATAAGGTATTCTTGTATGTATCAGGATTGTTAATGGGTTGCAAGGCCATTAACATGTGACACGACATAGGAAGTCACCAAACCTTAGGCATTTTTCTAGTTGGCATATTCTGAGACACAAAAGCACTGCATGGTACTCGTTCTCACCAAGAGTGTGGCTGCCCGACACCCGTTAGATCTAACCTTTTGTTCTGCGGTCTAGGTATATTGTTGATTAATGGTGCTTATGGTACCCTATTCGTGACACGATTACTTGTATCATTTCTCAAAACGCATCATACTTGGTACTCGTTCTCACCAAGAGTGCTTCTTGTTTTTGTATCATACCATTTATAAACATTGTAACATTTGTAATATGTATTTCACCCCTGAAGTTATAAAACTGAAAACAGTTAAAGAAAAAAGGGGGAGCATGAACTCACAAATTTGCGTTCCTTGCGTCATAAACTTCACCGGATTTGCTTAATTAACGTCGTGACCTATACGTGTTTTCTTAACGTTAGTCACTAGACTTGTATCGCACAAGTACAAGTCACTATCTTTTATGTATATATTCTTGTGTTAAAAATATTTTATATTTTTAACTAAGTGTCTTACTTATATTATTTTCTCAAAAATAAATATAAGCTTTTTGTATTTTGCACCCGAATTATGTATCTTGTATGTTGTATGTGTTTTTTTGTGTTTTTACTTCTCATGAGTAATTAGTGTATTTTCAAGTCCTAATACACTATCACGTATAATACATACTACATACACTTAGCACAAAATTTTGGCAATCAATAAATATATATATATTTTTCTCAAAAATATACATACTTAATATCTATTTTTATTCTTGAAGAAATCCTCATTTCTTAACACAAAGGTTTGGGAAACCATGGTAAATGTTTTTAGATACATTTTTAGGGGATAAGTTTCTCGAAAACTTATATTTTCTAAGTGTCAAAAATTTATAAAATTTTGACAGAGTTTCCCCTAAAAATGGAGGTTTCCTATGTTTTCAAAACATGTGTTTATTTTCTTTTAACATCATCATCAATCAATTTCAACAACAATCATCAACAATATACATCAATTTCTCTATTTCATGAACTTGATAATTTATAAAAATGCGTAGTAACTTACTAGTGTGTTTAGTAAGTCTTGTTACCCTTTAAAGTGTGATTGCTTCTTTAAAACCTCATTTTTAAAGAATATGGTTCTTTACAACTTATGTTCATGTTTTTTAAAAATACTACTTCTTGTATTTTTCTGGTTACACGTGTGTATCTTTACTTTATTAACCACCAAAAATAAGGTTTATTTGTTTAAGAATCAAGATTAAGTAAAACTTGTATTTTAAACTTGGTTCTTTTGAAAAACCACCCATGGATATTTAGATCTACAAGATTATAACTCATTTTGATCTTTATTTTACAAGAAAACATTTATTTATTCAAGTTCATAGTTTATGTGTGGATGTTTCCATCATCCTACACATCTCTAACTTTCACATCTTGCTAGATCATGTTTTTAATCATGATCTAGCAAGTCCATATGATGATCCATAACATTTCTACAAACAAATAACATTCAACAAGCATCATAACACAAGAATAACATGATTTCATCATCATTTTAACATTACTTCATCACTTTGTTAGTTTATGTTCAAGACTTGTTTATGTTCTTAGTGTTTCTTGATCACCATCCTTTTAACTATTAACCACCAAAAATATGAAGAAGATGAAGATCTAAGACACTTACCACTAGCACAAGGCTAGGGGAGTTCAAGAGGGTAAATGAGGTGGATAAAAGCAAATGAAGAAGGTCCTTCAAGATCCGCTTGCACCGAGCTTCGTTAGTGACCTCCTTACATCTTAATATCACCTTAGAATGGATGGATGTGGATTGAAAATGAATGTATGGAGAGGGGGTGCTTGGGCCGTAGCTTGAAGGGAGGAGAAGAGAAAGAATGGAGGTGATGGTGGTTGTGAAGTAAGAGAATGGAGAACTCTTGGTTATTTATAAAAATTTCCAACACTTCTTTACACCATGGGTATTATGTTCTTAATCCTTCCAACATAATCTTATAAAATAATGAAGAAAAATCAAGGGTGTAGGACCCTTGTCTAGAACCGGTTATGGGGGGGGGGGGGGTGTTAGTTTGGTTTCAATTCCTAGTTTCACAATCTAGTTACTTATAAGGTGTTTAATTTTAGTGTTAAGTGTGTTTAGGTGTTTTAGAATGTAATATGATGTTTAGGGACCATAACTAGCTTGGTAATGTTAAAACAATGCCTCTAATAATATTTTGATGTTCCTGGTAATGTCCGATTGTTCGGTTAGATACCGGTTCGTTAAAGTGCTAAATTGCACCATTTATGTCTTTCAAGTATCTTTTTGTACCCCTTTCAATTCCCAACACTTGGGGAAATATTCTGGATAATAAAAGGTAATTTTTGCATGATATTTATATGTTTAAAAGCTTATTTGAGCTGAATTTAATAAAATTCTGCACTTAAAGTGCGTTTCGGGTGCTTTTTAGTGCGTATTTTAGCTTCCGGATGGTCTATATATGAACCCTTGTATGTACTCTTGGGTTTTAATGTATTCTTGTCGTTGGACCTACACCTAGGCCTCAATTCTAATGTCTGACTGCTTTCTGCAGTTCTGTTGACACATTATGTCTTACCGGTGAGTTTACTAGTATTTTTGACGCAACGCTCTCGTTTATGCATAAAGCAATATTTCGTAGTATAAAACGTGCATGAATTCACTTGTTTACCATGTAATCAGTCAATGTTGACATTTAAGCACATAACTGCAGTCATTAACTAATAATTAAAGTGTACGGAAATTACCGGTTTGGTGCCAGTTGTCACAATTATTGCTTGTACTCTCCGACCTCGATAATTGATACTTTGGTTATCGCTATTTTAATATACGATTTGTAATATGTGAAGTAACAATGTGATAAACGCAATTAAACACTAACCTACTTAACGCTATCTCATCGCTACCACATCGCAACTCGAATCGCAGTTATTTGATTTTTCTACTTATGTGTGTGTTACTATGTGTTATTTGTGTGTCTTTATATATGTTAAATGTGTTATTCGTAAACGCAATCACAACTCTATCGCATCGCAATCTAATCGCAAACGCTGATCGCAAGATTACATACTTTTATGTTGTTATGTGTTAGTTAGGTTATTTGTGTAACTAATTGTTTAAAACTATCGCATCGCGTACTCGCAAATCGCTTAAACGCAACGCAACGCACAACGCACAACGCACGAAATGAAAGTCGGAAACTAACTCGCACGCGCCGTCCGATTGAATGACCGTTCGATCGAATGGTCATCCGACCGGATGACCGTTCATTCGATCGGATGGCCATTCGATCGAAAGGTTGTCCGACCCATTAACTCTGCACCACCTTTCTCCTCTTCACCTATAAATACCGCTCCTGTCACATCACTGTTCACTTGATGTGACAGCTCCCTCCGACCCACATACTCCCAAACTCTTTTCTCTCGATTCCTCGCGATTCTTGTAAGTTTTCACTCTAAACCTTGTACTTTCTTCATCATTACACACTTTCCCATCATCTTCACCATCAAATATTACATTTTCACCATGGAATCTCTCGATTTGGGCTGTTCTAAGGTGACGTCATCATGGAGTTCTTATGAACATTGAAGTGTGACCTCATCTTATCAAGAACTGTTCGTATCTAAAGGATTTCCACGTGATTTTACACCGATTTCAGCTAAATTTAAACATTTTTCAAGTGTTTCAAACTTTTCTTCAACAATCCTGAACATTTTACTCAAAACCGTTAGAATCTGGGCTCGTTCAGGCTCTCTATTCGTTCTTTAAGTGGAGAACCGGTCTGAGAATGGATTCTACCGAAGAGACGACTGATTTCCGGGTTGAATATAAAACTCCGTAAAAAACAGTTGGTTCGGATCGAACGGGGTGGTTCCCGTCCGAGCGGATGAGTTGGACTTGATGAGATTTCCATTGTTTGACACGCCGTTATAACGTCTCTGTTAAATCACAAACTTTACAACTTAACTGATTTCACGAGTTTTCAAACGAAACAGTCATTCAAACGAATAGCCGTCCGATCGGACGACCATCCGATCAAATGACTTTTCGACAAGGTGACTTGTGATTCTCAACACTTAAGCAATTTTCAAAACTTCGAAGAATACCAACTTCAACTCAGATCGTCATCCGATCGAACGGCCATCCGTCTGGATGACCATCCGACCGGATGACTGGACATATATAGTGATGCTTTTCACTTTTTAAGATGTTACAACGAAAACTTCAAAGTTCAAACAATTCACAAACACATCCCTCCCAAACGAACGACCCTCCGACCGAATGGTCATCCGTCCGGATGCTGTGTTTTGTTGAACTCTGTGGAATCAAGCTAGGAGAGTCTAGAAACAAACTAAATAAATTTGAGTTGTTGGAATAATATTATTGTCTTTGAGAACTATGTCTATAATAACTGTTTTACTTTATATGTTATGGTATGGGACATGACGTTAAATATTTGGTAATTATAGTTGTTATGGATTCTCCTGGACAATCTGTTTCGCTCAGTGCCTCACCCCGATTTTTCCGCCATCGGTTGGGGTGTGACAGACGTGTATCAGAGCCATAACTATAGGGAATTAGGCAAGACTCGACCTAGTCCGGGTCGATGTCTTAGAAACGACCTAGTCTATAGTCTAGGTACCAACAGACCGCCTTATGCGAACCCAGTAGGGTTTCGGTACGAGCCTATTTTTGATACTCTCTCGACTCGCGAACACACTGTATCAGCCTTTCCGAAGGACGAACACTATCACTTAGCCTATCCTAAGGCTAGCAACACACACGATTTTTGAAAACAAACGAGTGATTTGATCGAGAATAGGTGTGAAAACCGCAAACTCTCAATTTGATCGCTTGTTCCACGCGCATTATTACTATAAACACGAGAATTTGTGTTGAGTCAGGAGTGAAATCCATATCTTGACGCAGATCTCCCTACCACTCTCATGATTCTATCACACAAACAGGAATGTAGTCGTTAAGTTAGGGGTGAAACCTGAATCTTGATGACTTATACCGCTCCCTATTTTGGTTTTGCAAAACTCTCACCAAAGTCTCGATGGATTCTAACGACTCAGCTCACGCAATGACCAAAAGGATACATGCCATTCACCGCATGCCAGTGAGAGAGCACAGTCTATTAAGGCCAAAGCTTGTACTCGAAGTCCTTGAGAATTGTCAAATCACTTTGGGTAGTCGATGTCTAACACCCAAGACAATCTATTTTCGATCGCCGATTTTATGTGTTATGTGTTTCGATTCTGAGCTCACAGCTACTGACTCTGTGAATCATCGCTTTTATGTGTGATTTTATGTGTTTTATGTGGTTTTATGTGTTTATATGCTTCGATTTTGGAGACTATACGCTTTTCGCTTTGATAAACACGCACAACTCGCACAGCACGTTTATCTCAACACACTAACAAATCACAAACATCTCATCGCATTTATTGAGGTATGAGATCCATACGCTATGAAACTCGCACTCGCTATTCTCGAACGCGCTCACGAAACTTGAATGATATGTGAATACGTGCAATATATGTAAGTGAATACGTGCAAAATATAGTTAGATCTGTGTTTATGTGGTTATGTGCTTACGTGCTTATGTGCCTATGTGCATGCGTGATTTATGTGCCTCTGTGATTATACGCCTATGTGAGAACATGTTCCTGTGCTTTATATAAAGTAGCTTTAGGAGTTACGCTAATCGAATTGTATCTGAGTCCTATGACGATGTCTGTTGCAGAGAATGTCGTCATTCGGTCCGCATACCTCCCATGCTACCCGCCGTAACCACGCTGACAAACGTATCGCCTCGCTAGTTACCAAGGAAATGGCCAAGGTCATTCCACAAATCGTCAACAAAATCAATGAAATCGGTAGCAAGGCCTCTGAGGAATCTAGGACTGACTCTCCAAAGGCTACTTTTAGCTTCAAGCAGTTTAAGGCCTGCTGCCCCAAAGACTTCACTGGTGAAGACGAGCCCACCGCCATGTTCCAATGGTTCGACTCGATTGAAGTCACTCTTCGCCAATGCGGATGTCCTGACAACCTCCGCACTGTTAACGCAACTTGCGATTTCCAGTCCAGGGCTCTGGACTGGTGGACTGCCGAGAGAAACAGGCGAGGAAACGACGCAGCCTATGGGCTTTCTTGGGAGGAATTGAAGGAAATCATGATGAAAGAATTTTGTCCCCCACATGAGCTTCAGAAGCTGGAGGACGAGTTTTGGAACATTAAGCAAGAAGGTGGCGATAATGCTGGTCTTACTGCCCGCTTTAAGCAGCTTAGCATCATTTGTCCCAGCCAAGTCTCAACTCTCGACATCTCAATCAAGAAATATATTCGCGCTTTACCTGATTGTGTTGCTGATTTCGTGCAAGCTTCCAAGATGACTACCATTGAAGAGACTTATCTACTCGCTGCAGAAATCAATGACAACCGAGTCTCCACCAAAAGTCTCCACCAAGTCACTGCTTTTCCCGCTCCTGAAACCGCCGCACCTCAAGCTTCCAAGTCTTCACGCCGCAAGCGCAAGAACAGTAACAACAACAACAACAACAACAAGAATTGTGCTGTCACATCCGCCCCTCTCAATGTTGTTCCTGCCCAACCCCAGAACCAGAACCGCCAAGTAGCTGCACCCGTGACCAATGCACCTCCTGCAAAACGTGCATACACTAGTCCGCACCCTCTGTGCCCTACTTGTACCTATCATCATCCTGTTGGGATCGCATGTCGATTTTGTGTTCACTACAACCTTTACGGACACTATACCGCCAACTGCCGTACTGGTCCCCGTCAAGCTCAAGCTCAAGTTCCAGCTCCTCTTCCCGCTCCTCAGGGTCAACAAGCAGCTCCTGCTCACACACGAGAGTGCTTCGCATGTGGTGATCCAAACCACTTCGCAAATGTCTGCCCAAACCGAGTGGTGAAGCAAGAGCCACAGCAGCAACCAGCGCAGCAACAACATCAACGCAGCAGCAGCAGCAGCCAGCTCAACAAGCAGCCCGCGGCAGAGCATTCAACATCAATGTCCGCCAGGCGCAAAATGACTACAATGTTGTCAACAGTACATTTCTTGTTAACGGTATATATGCTTCGTGTTTATTTGATACTGGAGCCGATAACTGTTTTGTATCGTTAGAATTCGAAACGCTTCTAAAACGTAAACACGCTAACCTCCCAACAACGCTTGACGTAGAAGTTGCCACTGGAAGAACCGTCACTGTTGATTCTGTTCTTCGTGATTGTACTCTTGAGCTCAATAATCACGTCTTTCCGATTGATCTTATTCCGATGCAGCTTGGTAGTTTTGATATCATAGTCGGCATGGATTTTCTTCGCGAGAATCGTGCTGAAGTCGTTTGTTTTGATAAGATGATTCATTTCTCTCTCGCGAATGGTGATCAACTCTGTGTCTATGGCGAAGTCTCATCGAAGGATCTCAAGCTCATGTCGTGCATACAAGCGAGCAAGTATCTCCGAAAGGAATAGAAAGCTTTCTTGGCACACACCGTAGTAGCGGAGGAAAAGGAAAAGAAGGCAACGGATAAGGTGCCTGTGGTTCGTGATTTTCCTGTTGTTTTTCCTGACAATTTACCTGGTTTACCCCCGAGTCGTGATATTGATTTTCGTATCGACGTCATTCCTAGAGCTAACCCTGTTGCTAAAGCTCCATATCGCCTCACTCCATCTGAAATGCGCGAACTCTCGAGTCAACTCCAGGAATTGCTTGATAAAGGTTTGATTCGCCCTAGCACATCTCCTTGGGGCACAACTATCCTTTTCATCAAAAAGAAGGACGGATCGTTCCAGATGTGCATCAATTATAGGGAACTGAATAAGCTTACTATCAAGAATCGCTATCCCCTGCCCCGAATCGACGATTTGTTTGATCAATTCCAAGGCGCTACGTGTTTCTCGAAGATCGATTTACGCTCATGTTACCATCAGTTACGAATCCAGGAGGAGGATATACCTAAAACCGCTTTCCGAACCTGATACGGCCATTATGAATTCATCGTTATGCCCTTTGGTTTAACCAATGCACCCGTGGTTTTCATGGATTTAGTGAATCGCGTGTGTAAACCCTTTCTTGACCGCTTCGTCATCGTTTTCATCAATGATATCCTTATATATTCGAAATCGAAAGCCAAACAGGCGCAACATCTAACTTTGGTTCTCGAATTACTCCAAGAGAATCGACTCTATGCCAAATTCTCCAAGTGTGCATTTTGGTTAGCGGAGGTTCACTTCCTCGGTCACATCGTCAATAGTCAAGGTATACCCGTCGATCCCGCGAATTTTGAAGCAGTTAAGAGCTGGGTTACACCAAAATCCCCGTCCGAAGTTCGTTCGTTCCTCGGATTGGCGGGCTATTACCGTCGATTCATCGCTGATTTCTTGAAAATCGCCGTTCGGCTTACCTCTCTTACGCATAAAGACAAGCCTTTTGTTTGGGGAACCGAACAAGAGCAAGCCTTTTAAACCCTCAAGCATATGCTCTGCAATGCTCCTATCCTCGCGTTACCTGACGGAAACGATGACTTCGTAGTCTACTGCGATGCCTCAAACCTCGGTCTCGGTTGTGTTCTTATGCAACGTGACAAGGTTATCGCGTACGCCTCTCGTCAGCTCAAGATCCACGAGAAGAACTATACAACCCGCGATCTCAAGCTTGGTGCAGTTGTTTTTGCGTTAATGATTTGGAGAAACTACCTTTACGGTACCAAGTGTACGGTCTTCACCGACCATAAGAGCCTACAACATATCTTGAACCAAAAAGAGCTGAATATGCGCCAGCGCCGATGGGTTGAACTTATCAACGATTAAGACTGTGAGATCCGTTACCACCCTGGTAAGGCAAATGTCATTGCTGACGCTCTAAGCTCAAGCCCAGCACGACCTCGAAGCTCTAATTCGTGACGCTCAGCACGCCTGCTTCATTGAGAATACCTTGAAAGAGGAAATGAAAAAGTGTGGTGCTAAAACCCAACTTGTCACCAAATCGAATGGTATCTATTACTATCTTGATCGCATCTGGATCCCAAGTCGCAATAACCTTTAGGAGATATTACTGAAGCCCATAAGTCCTGATATTCCGTTCATCCCGGTGCTGACAAGATGTACCATGACCTTCATCTTCGGTATTGGTGGCCTGGAATGAAGAAGGATATCGCTATCTATGTTTTGAAGTGCCTGACTTGTTCGAAAGTCAAGGCTGAGCAACAAAGACCCTCTGGCTTACTCGTGCAACCCGAGATCCCTATGTGGAAATGGGAAAGTATAGCTAGGGACTTCATAACGAAACTTCCGCAAACGCCATCAGGCGACGATAGCAGCTGGGTTATCGTTGATTGTCTTACTAAATCTGCTCATTTTCTGCCGATACGAGAAGACTTTAAGGTAGAACAATTAGCACGAATCTATACCGATGAAGTCATTTGTCGACACGGGACGCCTCGTGATATCATCTCTGACTGCGATGGTCGGTTTACCTCGCACCTTTGGGAAACGTTTCAATCCGCTCTCGGTACTACTCTTAATCTAAGTACCGCTTTCCATCCCCAAACCGACGGTCAGACTGAACGCACGATTCGCACCCTTGAAGGCATGCTTCACTCGTGTGTGATAGATTTTGGTGATAATTGGGATTCGCATTTACCTTTAGTCGAATTCTCGTACAACAACAGTCATCATTCTAGCATTCAAATGGCACCATTTGAGGCATTATATGGAAGAAAATGTCGATCGCCTATTGTATGGCACGAGATCAGAGATGCACAAATTACCGGTCCTGAGATATTGCAAGAAACGACTGACAAGATCCTCCAGATACGAGACAATCTCCTGAAAGCTCGGAGTCATCAAAAGAGTTACGCCGATAAACGCCGCAAGCCCCTTGACTTTGACGTTGGCAATCACATACTCCTAAAGGTTTCACCTTGGAAGGGGGTGATCCGATTCGGCAAGAAAGGAAAGCTCGGGCCTCGATATGTTGGACCCTTTAAGATTCTGGGAAGGATTGGCAAAGTGGTCTACATACTCGAATTACCGGAGGAACTCAGCAACGTACATCCAACTTTCCACGTTTCGAACCTCAAAAAGTGTCTAGTCGAGCAGAATTTACATGTCCCTCTTGAGGATCTATAAGTGGACGAAACATTACACTTCGTGGAAAAGCCAGTCGAGATCATGGATCGAGAAACCAAGAAGCTTCAACGCTCACGCATCCCCATAGTGAAGGTTCGCTGGGAAGGCAAACGTGGCGCCGAGTTCACCTGGGAACTCGAAAGTGATATGAAGGCTAAGTATCCACAGCTATTCGTTACGCCCGCGCCTTAATTTCAGGACAAAATTCTCTAAAGTAAGGGAGGCTGTAACAACCCGACTTTTCAAAGTCAAAGTACAAGTCAAAGTCAAAGTCAAAGGAAGAAAAGATTGCTAATTAGATCTGTCATTTCTGACTTAATTATTGCTTGTACTCTCCGACCTCGATAAACGATACTTTGGTTAACGCTATTTTAATTTACCATTTGTAATATGTGAAGTAACAATGCGATAAACGCAATTAAACGCCAACCCTACTTAACGCTGTCTCATCGCTACCGCATCGCAACTCGAATCGCAGCTATTTGATTTTTCTATATGTGTGTGTGTTACTATGTGTTATTTGTGCATGTTTGTATATGTTAAAGGTGTTATTCGTAAACACAATCGCAACTCTATCACATCACAATCTAATCGCAAACGCTGAACGCAAGATTACATACTTTTATGTTGTTATGTGTTAGTTATGTTATTTGTGTAACTAATTGTTTAAAACTATCGCATCGCTTACTCGCAAATCGCTTAAACGCAACATAACGCACAATACACGAAACGAAAGTCGGAAACTAATTCTCACGCACCGTCCGATCGAACGACCGTTCGATCGAATGGTCATCCGACCGGATGACCATCCGATCGGATGGCCATCCCATCGAAAGGCCGTCTGACCCATTAACTCTGCACCGCCTTTCTCCTCTTCACCTATAAATACCCCTCCTGTTACATCACTGTTCACTTGATGTGACAGCTCCCTCCGACCCACGCACTCCCAAGCTCTTTTCTCTCGATTCCTCGTGATTCTTGTAAGTTTTCACTCTAAACCTTGTACTTTCTTCATCATTACACACTTTCCCATCATCTTCACCATCAAATCTTACATTTTCACCATGGAATCACTCGATTTGGGCTGTTCTACGGTGACGTCATCATGGAGTTCTTATGAACATTGAAGTGTGACCTCATCTTATCAAGAACCGTCCGGATCTAAAGGATTTCCATGTGATTTTACACTGATTTCAGCTAAATTTAAACATTTTTCAAGTGTTTCAAACTTTTCTTCAACAATCCTGAATTTTTTACTCAAAACTGTTAGAATCTGGGCTCGTTTAGGCTCTCTACTCGTTCTTTAAGTGGAGAACCAGTCTGAGAATGGTTTCTACCGAAGAGACGATTGATTTCCGGGTTGAATATAAAACTCCGTCAAGAACAGTTGGTTCGGATCGAACAGGGTGGTTCCTGTCCGAGCGGATGAGTTGGACTTGATGAGATTTCCTTTGTTTAACACGCTGTCATAACGTCTCTATTAAATCACAAACTTTACTACTTAACTGATTTCACGAGTTTTCAAACGAAACAGTCGCTCAAACGAATAGTCGTCCGATCGAACGACCATCCGATCTAACGACTATTCGACCGGGTGACTTGTGATTTTCAACACTTAAGCAATTTTCAAAACTTCGAAGAATACCAACTTCCACTCG
>JARYGA010012191.1:0-41268 GCA_030545235.1 Helianthus tuberosus
GCTCTCAAAATCACCTCTCTCAGCTACCAATTCATCCTAGGGTTGTTGTCTTTTAATTCTGATGCTCAAAATTCATTTATATTAGGTTAAACATGCTGATCCTAAACCTAAACAAAGATTTCTGTGATTTTTGTTAGTGCATTTTATGTGCCTGTCACTATACTAATGAGCTAGTAAGAGTGTATGTTCATATTGTATAGATTTGTGTTTCCGTCATCGGATCACAGTGTGTTACCAGATGATTTATGATCCGATAAAGATTTGCTGATTGTGGAGATTACCGTTACACTAATCAATCATTCAAGTTGGAGAAGCATAAAGCTGATTACGGAAAACGGGATTTTGGAATTTTGTGGGTATTCACTTATTTAAAGATAACTAGTGTGGTATTTGAAATTTCTATCAATTGTCGGTTGTGTTTTTGAAGATCGGAGGATCGAGTAGGGAGTGCATTAAAACCGAATGCAGATGTGGTTAATGTCGAAATGCAGATGTGCTCTCTCCCATTGTTTATTGATGTATGCTCTTTCGGTGAATTTTGGAAGCTAATAAAATTGGGCCGAATTAAATGTTATGCTGCCGAAATTTCTACCGAATTAGTATTTTATCCAAAATTCCGTCTAAACACACCGGAATACGATCCTAGAATTTTAAGCCCCTCGCGTTGCGTGAGGCGTGTTGGGATCTCTTCTCCCGTTGCGTGAGGTGAGTAAAAGTCAAAACGGTCAACACATCCCCTCGCGTTACGCGAGGGGTCCCCTTCCCCTATCGCGTCACACGACAAGGGTTATTTCTTCGATTTTCATTTCGTTTTAACTTCCGTTCACGTGCGACTCATTCTAGGGCTCGATTTTCCTCATATTTATTCGTTTTCAACTCCTTTCTCCTCTGGAAACCTGCTAAACACATATGACTCGATAATATACAAATCTAAACTAAAAACGACATAAATAGACTCGAATTATTAAACAAACTATACACGAAAACAGATGTAATTTTCATTACATCAAATATCCCCACACTTACTCATTTTCGTCCCTGAAAAAGAATTGTGCATATGGAATCATAATCATGTTTACATCCGTTTCCAAAACGTAAATTACTTACTTAAAATCTACTAACGTGTTAACCACGACTGCAGGTATACGGTCCACTTAAAACCAACACCAATTTCATGGCCCTTATCATGTTTATTTAATTTAAATGCAATTAGTCAAACTAGGGTCTCACACTTAAGAAGCCACGGTTCTACCTAATCCCGCCTCAAGCTTCTAAAACAAAAGAAATAGATGATGAGAACTCGAACTTTGTCATCTTGAAGCCTTGAGGATGAGGATGATGAGGTTTAGGTTGTGGTGGATTGTGGATTAGATAGTGATGATGATGGTGGTGAATTAGGTTTAGGATCAAAGGTGATGATTCGGGGGATTGGAAATGATTGGGAATGATGGATGATGGTTTCTTGGCTCCAAGATAAATTTCAAACACTTAAAATTGTGTAGATCCTTTGAAAAACCCCCAAGATAGGGTTATAACTCGTCAGAAGTTGCAAAACAAAAGAAATCCCTGTCGGGAACCAGGAGCAGGCGTCGCCGACGCCCCCTGGCATCACCGACGCGGCCTAGAACTTTCAGTTTTCTGCTGACGCTTTAATTCGCTGCTTACGCCACTTCCAAAGACACAAGGGCATCGCCGACGGCCTAGGGGTCTCGCCGACGCCCCTTGTAGGGTGCCTTTTCCTGTTTTTGCATATCTCGCGTCTCCGGTTGATCCCGTTCACTCCCGGTTATAGGTCCCTTTAGTCCAATGGATCTTGATAGAATTGTTTATCTAGTCTAGAGTGCGGAATCCTCTAGATCAGATTATCACAGAAAGGTGTAGAAAAAGAAAAACTCAAACCAACAAACTGATCTTTATTGATTATACGAAAAAATCTACCTAAGATCCTAGCACACAAACAAATTCGTCCCACACAATGTCACGAATTTGCTTTCTCTCTAATCTCCCTGTAATCTGATTTCTCCCTTAATCCTATGGATCTTAACATAATTGTTTAGCTATCTAACCTAGAGTGGGGAATCCTCTAGATAAGATTGTTACAGAAAATAGTAGAAACAAAATTCACAATTAAACCAGTATTCTATTAATTATCTAAAATGTAGTTTACAATCAATTCAATACCTCACACAACCTCACAGCCTATCTCTGTGATCTTGTCTCTCAAACCCTCTCTACGAAATCTCTCTCTCTCTAGCCTTTCTATTCAGTTTTCTCCCTCTATAATTCTCTTAGACCACTAAAACCCTAATCACAAAACATGTTTATATACCACATGTCTGTGAACTAGGCTTCTAACTAGGCTAGGCCATTTTCCAAGTCTATTACAAAAATAAACTCTCAAACCAATATGCTAAGCCCATTACAAAATATCCAAAGACTAAATACTTGAACTATTAAGTTGTTGTCACCGAATATGCACCAACAGACTCCCCTATTGACAATAGCTTCATAGTGTAACTTTGTCTTCAAACATCTTGTGTTCTTTTGGTCTTTGTATAACGTCAGCTACACACAGTTTCTGACATCAACAGACTCCCCCTTAGCTGATGCTTCCAATTTCCAAAACTTTCATTCATTGTAGATCAGTGAACTAGATATCTTTGGTTATGCGTGTATCTCCAAATTCTTCATATCACTCTGGGATGTAGTAGAATGATCCTACCATGCATCTTCACACGTTCTTCACTTCACTCTCAATATGCACTTTACTTATATTCTGCACATTATTTTGATAACTGCATCAATCTGTTTAGAAACACAAGAAAGGATCTCGAAAAACCATTAGTCTTTTTCACAGTCAAGATAAACCAATATTTTATCTTAGTTTGCAAAATCAACAAATTTTCAATTCAAAATGGAAGTGTTTTTAAAAAAGAATATCTATTTGGTTTTTTATATAAACTAGTCACTTACCCGATCGATGCGGCGGGAGTGGCAATTTACAATAGTATAATTGTTTACCGTTAGTTTATCCGTCGTCTCGTGATATATTGTATAGTACTTAAGTTAGTTTTCTTATTCGTGATATGATGGCACTGGTTTTTCTGTTAGTTTATCGATTCTTTGGTGATCTTCTACAAGAAGAGTACAAAACAAGGAAGTAGATGTAATTAAAAACAAGAAGAGTTCAAAACAGTCAAGTAGCTGGACAAAACAATAAAAACAAAATGCGGGGAGTCTCTTGTATCTCTTCCTGTTTTACCAATACATCCGTTCGCTTATGACTTTCTTGTATCTTCTCCTCTACTGTACCAGATTTCGACACATAAAAAAAATGTTAGACGCTTACAGGTGATTTAAAATAGTAATTAAAAGGTAATTTCTGGAAGCAAATAAGGCACAAAATCTACTAACTTACCTTCTTTTTTATACGGATGCGATTAATTAATCACGCAACACTACCTGGTAGACAACATTTGATGTGTAAACTCCGCGTTGTTTGAATTCTTTGGCGAGATGTACCAACACCTTCGTACTTTGTCTTGAAATCCCTCTTGATAACGCGACATAAAGTTGTCCATGTGAAAATACATAATCCGGTAGATAAATACCAACGTTCGGAATTGTTTGACCTTGAGCTTTATTAATCGTCATGGAAAAGCTAAGTCGAATTGGAAATTGTTTTCTTTTCAGCTTGAATGGGAGCATGTCATCTTCAGAAAGGGTTAGAGGGATTCTTGGCAAAAAAACTCTTTTTCCGGCATGTTGACCGACTGCAATTTCCGCATCAATAACATTTCGCATGAAACCCTTACATATCAACTGTGTGCCATTACACTGGCCATGTGATGGATCGATATTACGTAAAAATATTATTGGGCATCCAATTTTTAAACGAAGCTTATGAGGCAGCAAACCACTAACATTTAGCGAGTTTAAGAACTCGACCGGATAGAAGTTACGCTGATCGTCTTCAGCTTCATCAAAACTGTAATAAACTTTTTCCTCCCCTTGAAAAATTTCAATCATTTAATTATTAATTTCGTCAACACTCTCATTTTTAGTGGACAATATTGCTCTAGAGATTATATAATCTGAAGAATATACATTATCTTCAATTGATGGAAAGATGGCATGGATCAATTCTTTTATAGCGTTTTCTCTGTTGTTGCACTGAATTGTCATGTCATCGGGTATGCGAATATAGTTTCCTTCGATTGGTTCTTCAGTTCCATCGCCGACTCTTAAAAGAAATTTAGAAAACCATGGATCTTTCAGCGCTCTCATATTTATGGTCAACCGCATCTTCTTAGTCAAAGACCAAAGAGGTGACATTCGTACGCTGGAGTCTACAATATGTGCTCGAGTGCCACGTTTAATAACCGGAAACACCTGTCTGAAGTCACCTCCCATAACCATTATCTTCCCACCAAATGGGAGACTAACGCCTATAATGTCTTTGAATGTACGATCGACTGCCTCTATCGCCTGTCGTTTAGCCATCGACGCTTCATCCCATATGATTATTTTGGCAGACCGAATTAGTTTAGCAGACCCACTCTGTTTTTTGATATTGCACATTGAATTATTTTCAAGATTAAGAGGAATCTTGAATCTTGAGTGAGCCGTTCTACCTCCTGGCATATTATTAGCCGCTGCACCTGATGAAGCTGTTGCGAGAGCAATAAGACCACGTGACCGAATTTCAGCAAGCAAGGCAATGTACAAAAATGTTTTTTCCAGTTCCACCTGTCAATAAAGAACACGCCTGGAAGATCATTATCAACATGCATCATGATCTCATCAAACACGTTTTTTTTGTTCGGATTAAGTGAATCTTTGGCACTCAAGTGTTCAGGTTCCAAAACAATCCCATACTCTTCTTGTAACTCACGATAACCTGCATCTTGTAAGTTAACATCGTCTTTTATCTTAGGAAGGTCGAATTCATTGATATTTTTACCCATGGATTGTACCAAGACACTAATTTCGGTAAGAACCATATTTTGAACTCGTTCTATACTTCTCCAGGTTGGCAAAAAATCATTATGGTCGCAAATAACCTTCAAAGAACATTGGGAAACTGAAACGTAGAGGCTTCTTCGAGACACTGTGATAGATATTCATCGTCTTCTATTAAGCCTAACTCAAGAGCTGCTTTCCGAAATGTCTCACACCGTTGACCATTAACTGTGCAAAGATGTTCAAAAGAAGTAGGCCCTCTGACATTTGACAAAAGTAGGCGTAAGTAGTACCTTTCTCCTTCGGCTGGATTAGCGGAAACGATATGACCTCTTTGTTTTTTACCGAAACGATGACTCCAACGGCGTGTGCTTCCATTCCACGTAAAGTGTTTTGGAAAATCGTTATACAAATGTACCCTGGCTGTTTCATCATTTCTATTTATCTCAAAAAATGCTATTAGCATGGTTCTCTTATCCCTTTCCCTATCAACAATATTAGGCATTATGTCATCATCTCTAAATCTAACCATCTGATTATTTGGGAGATGAAGTTGTAAGGCTAGAACAGCAGGAAAGATTTGAGAAAGAGAGAAGGAAAAAATGCGCCACATAGCCTCTGGGGGAGATATGTAGCGTGCATCTTGAAATCTTTTTATCTCATTAATAACAACCCGTGGCTCACTTTGATTGACTTGAATAACCTGTTTGTCATGTCCTTTATAAACATATTTAAAAAGATATTTCACAGATTTTATACTTGAGCAAACTTCAACATTCATGTGGCAATTAAACATCATCAAAAGCCTTGGGTTATATGGGACCACCCATCTATTATCAAGTGTTTGTCCTCGTAGGTCCACTTCTATCCCGGTGTCTCTCCTTCGATACAACGGATACGAATCTTCTCCTTGTGTCGTCTGTTCGTTAAATTGTCTAGGATAGCGAAAACGACAAATTTTAGGATCACCCTGCATACAAGGACTACTTGATTGTAAATTACCGCAAGGACCGTGAATCATGTGCTTGACAACCATCTCATGCAATCTGGGATGTCTTAGTTTGTTAGGAATTTCAGCACACACAACCTTATCATAATGGTCCGCGTTATTGATCTTATGTTGCGGGTACATGATTAGGAGAAATTGTGCGTGCGGCAAACCCCGCTTTTGAAATTCGAAGGGCTTCATATCCATTTCAATTGTAAACAACTTCCCTAATTTAGTCATCACAAACCAATTACCATTTGTCACATAATGTGTTATATCGCACCACAATGACAATGATATCGGGGGGATCGGAGGACATGATATGACCTTAATCCAGTAATCCCCTTGTAGCCTCCATAGGTCAATTGTCATCTCAAACATGCCAGTGCTAGCAAACATGTGAAGCTCATTTTTTACATTCACTAAAACACCTTGAACCATTCCTGTTGGTGCATTCATCTGTCGTCTTCGTCTTATATCGAGTCTTGGTTTCGTTGCGGATCTGATCAAGCATGATGTCATCATATTCAATGATGATATCATAAAGATGACATCATGATATTGAAACTTCACGTGAAACAACATACACATGAGACAGAACTTTAATTTCGTATGTATTTTCTAATTTCGCATGAAATGTGTTGTGTAATTCCGTACGGAATTACTTCACGTAATTTTGTATGAGTTGTGTTGGTGCACTTGTGTCTGTACTTTGTCTGTATTTTGTCATGATACAAAACGATGTCTTGTGTTAGTCTGAGTTACGTCTTAGGTTTGTTAATATGTGTGTTCGATGTAAGTTTGACCAAGTCAACCATCCACCTGGTTTGACTTGGCCAAACAGTTAGCACATTGTTTGTAATATGTCTGTGTCGAAGGATGAGTCATCGAAGGATTGTTTAGATCCTTCGATGAGCTGGAAAGATAAGCCTTCGATGGATGATTGATAGACCTCGAAGGATATCATCCTTCGAGGTGTATATGTGGATCCTTCGATAGGTTTCAGATCGATAGATGATCTTTCGATCAGACGAGCTGTGACGGGTATATATACCCATGTAATGTGTTCACTTCACTAGAGCACAAGAGACAGAAAACAGAAGTGTGTGTGTGAGAAATTAGTGAACTCAGTCTTGTAGAGAGCGTATTTTCAGTTTGGTCAAGGGTTGTAACCGTGTCCACTGAAATACAAGAGAAAACTTTGATATCTCGTGTGTCTACCTTTCTCTTTGTAGCTTGTGTTCTCATATAAACTACCGGTTTGCATTCTAGCTTGGATTCCGCACTTGCTAGTGTGTTAAGCATAACAAGGATTAGGTTTGACCTCAACCTCCGAGGGGACCTACTTCAGACGTGCTGCAAGTGCGTACATTTTGATTGAATCTATCCTGGGGACCCGATCAAAGCCTTGAACAATCAAACTTTGGAATGATTTTCAATTTGTCGAAGCTTTTCAATCTCTTTCAACAGACAATTCTGTTTTCTTTCCTTTTACTTCTCTCCATCACACGCAACAACTCCTTTTGTCGCCTATCTTGTGCATGGACACTCCACTATCAACAATCCGATGACTATCGATAGTTCCTCCTGGAACATCCTGCACACTCCAGTGAAACCGAGTAAGACTGAAATGTCAAAAGCAATGGAGTCCATTGTATCTAGCCTTGAAGGGAATAATTTGTTGTACACGCTCAAAGGAGATAGCAAAATCTACTCTAACAAAGATTTTCCAATTAAAAATGTAAATCAAGATTTAATTGAGCAAATTTTTGAAGGATGCACTGATAAGTTTTTGGGGAAAGTTACCGTCACTCAATGTGATCCAATTCCGTGTGAACAAATTAGAAAACAATACGGAAACCAAAAACTACCAATTGAGCGAAAACAACAAGTTAATTCCGGAAAAGGTAAGGTACAGGGAAAGAAGGCTCAGAACAAGAATGTTCAAGCACCTAAAGTTCAACAGCAAAAGGTGCAAAACAAAAGAGCTCCTGTTAAGAAACGAGAACCGAAAATGAACTTTGTTGGATCCACGGGTTCAGACAAACTTGAAACATTTCAGGATAAATCTAACGTTGATTTTGTAAAACAAGTTAGAATTTTAAAACGAAATGATCAGAATAATTACACCCAACACACCAACGGATGTGATTTAGGTCCAAGCACGTCTAGATCACAAGGTTCATTGTCTGGTTCTCCGTCTGGTCATCAACATGTTTCTCCAAAGTTTGTAGAGCGGAGAACATGTTTTGAATGTGGCACAGTTGGGCATATTGTAAGATATTGCCCACACGTGCAAAAGCTGAAGTCAAAAACGAGTGCTCCCCAAGAAATCGATTACCAAAAACGATCAGTTTCCCCGAAACAAGACCCACGTGTCTTGAAAGAAAGGGAAAAGAAGTTAAAGCAAAAGAATCAAAGGGTAATTGAAAAGGCCTTGAAATCAGAAGTCAAAGAAGAAAAACCTGTACAAGCAAAACCTAAAACTGTAAAACCAGTAAATGCTAAAACAATAAATTCAAATACTGGTAAAGGACAAACAGCTTGGAAGCAAAAGCAGGTAATTCAATCAGGGGGAGCACCACAGGTTCTTTTTCCTAATCATCAAGTGATTGAAATCACTTTCCTTGATGATCAAGGACGACCCAAGTCCACAAAGGCTTGGGTCCCCTTCTCCAACTAATCTCTAAGTGAGTGTGCAGGATGTTCCAGGAGGAACTATCGATAGTCATCGGATTGTTGATAGTGGAGTGTCCATGCACAAGATAGGCGACAAAAGGAGTTGTTGCGTGTGATGGAGAGAAGAAAAAGGAAAGAAAACAGAATTGTCTGTTGAAAGAGATTGAAAAGCTTCGACAAATTGAAAATCATTCCAAAGTTTGATTGTTCAAGGCTTTGATCGGGTCCCCAGGATAGATTCAATCAAAATGTACGCACTTGCAGCACGTCTGAAGTTCAAAATCAACAAGATGAACGTGCAGTGTACATTTCTACTCGGTGTGATTGAAGAAAATGTGTTTGTTGAACAAACCAAGCGGGTGTGCGGATGCCTTGGCATGGGTTGAACAACAGCACACTACTTCTCAAGAGAAAGACAAAGACCTTCGCTGGTGCAATGTGGAAGACCAGCCGGACCCAAAGGTTTATGATCTTGTTGCTGTCAAGAGATTTCTCAGTAGCTACAAAAATCGACTTTGAAATCCACACCGGGTGGATATCCAGTTTGGGAGAGCACTCAGATTCCTTGCAATGCACGAAGCAGTTGCAGGATACGGTTTTAAAATTCTAATCTCTCTTTTACTTGTCGATATTTAAGCTACTTTATAAATTGTTATTATCTCGTACAACACTCTTTGACCAGACACGTTGGACACGAATATCACCTCACACGTGATTGTTTCACTATGAAACTCGTCAATGTTGTCATGGTCCGCACCGCTCACCGACGTGCCAACTCATTTTTCCAAAATTCGATAAATCATTTCTGATTAAAATTTAATTTTGGTAAACGGCATTGAGGTAAAACATGAGTTAACCAACATCGGGAAATCGTTTTTGTAAATACCTTTGTGTTTTTAAATTTTATCTTAGTTTGTTGATTTTAGGGGGAGTAAATCCAAATTTGAAAATCCAAAAACATCGAAAAATTTCAAAAGCACAAAAACAATAGAAAAGCAAAAATGAGTTTCCTGGCGAGAAAAAGAGAAAATGATAGTACATCAGTGGTCTGTTCAAACCTCTTTAAACCTTAAATGAAAAACGATAAGCAGCTCTATATAAGATGTATCGATAGGCTCACAATCATTTTAAAGTGTGCAGGGTGATATAAACTTAAATACGACTGAAGACCAGGTGGGAACCACTCATTGGCATATGGTCTTGGTACCGAAATTTCGTTTGAGAGATTGCCGAGGTTCTGAGATATTCGGTCTTTATGCTGCTTATCATCTGGGTATCATGGTTGTATCTTTTACCGAAAAATAACGGGGACGCAAGTCTAGATCTTCCATGATACCATACATACGTGTACATACTGCATTCGACCTCAATAAGTGATCAACAATCACATGTCCAAACAAAATAAGTGATAATATATCACAAATTCTTTGCGGGAGTCAAGTTCGTCTCTCTGCTGTACGAAAGTACTGACCTGTTCACGGACTTGCTCCTGTGCCCTCATGCATATGAAAATCAAGTTCCTCATCAATAAGTGATTCTATCACATAGGGCTTGTTTTCAATCAAAATAAGTGAGTTTCTCACATCATATACGGTCAAACAGATGATAATCGGTATACTCACCGGTAAGATGAATCCTCGTGCATACCTTGATACGGGAATGTGTCGTGATGTGGATGAACACCGGTCGGTAAGTATAAATCATACCCTAACGTATCCCCTCGCCATGATTACAAATGATAAGTTGAGTTTATGTGGACAACAATACCGATAATCGTTATAGGATGCTTATCTAAATGTTAACTAAAAGAACAACAAGAGCGTTTTGACTTGACCGTACACTGATATGATTCTCTTACCCTCGAAACTCGCAAAAAGAATGTCTGTAGATATTTATTTACTGTTTTCGGTTTATGCATCTTTGTATATATTTATTTATTGCTTTCCGTCTTTACATTTAAAAAAAAAAATTAAAATTAAAAATTCCAAAAAGATTTTAGGTGTGTTTTAATATAAACTTTATAAAATCCAAAAAGATTTTGCTTCTAGTTTAATTTTGATTGACTGATGTTGGAACTCGAGTCTATCCTACCAAAAATCCTGATTCTAAGCCGGAAAACAATTGCATCTTCATAAACAGTCGAAGTTAACAAGTTTTGAAAGTTAAAGGATTAAAATTGAATATTTTTCTAAACTTTCAAACTGTTGTCGGTCGGTGTTTGATTGAGATTTGATCTCATATGTGTCATTTGTTTAAATGTTTAACTACATTCCAAGCGGTTGTTCTCATTATGCGTTTAGCTTTCTTGCATGTGCAGATGCTAAAGGCGAGGAGAACATGTTTGATGACAAGCTTTGGAATGAAGACACGAAGTGGAGGCACTCAAAGGAGAAAATGATCGAGTTGCCGCTGACCCTTCATCAACACCACAAGGATCTGAAGATTTGTCAAGTCAAAAGATTCACGAGCATGACTCAATGGAGAGTTCAATCTAAGGGGGAGTTTATTGACACACTACCTAAATGAAAAGGGGAGTTTGTTGATACACTTTCTACTTACGACGCGTGAAGACTTTGAAGATCCTCCGACATGAAAGACACAGAAGACGAACCTCACGAGTAGCGTCCAAGGGGGAGTTTGTTGATACATATTTTGTGGACACGACTCGGCTCGGTTCGACTCAGCTCAGTTCGACTTGGTTTCGACTCGGTTGAAAGGACGTCAGAGACTTGAAGACACGAAGATCGAGACAAAGCTACAGCCAAGGGGGAGTTTGTTGGTGCACTTGTGTCTGTACTTTGTCTGTATTTTGTCATGATACAAAACGATGTCTTGTGTTAGTCTGAGTTACGTCTTAGGTTTGTTAATATGTGTATTCGATGTAAGTTTGACCAAGTCAACCATCCTCCTGGTTTGACTTGGCCAAACAGTTAGCACATTGTTTGTAATATGTCTGTGTCGAAGGATGAGTCATCGAAGGATTGTTTAGATCCTTCGATGAGCTCGAAAGATAAGCCTTCGATGGATGATTGATAGACCTCGAAGGATATCATCCTTCGAGGTGTATATGTGGATCCTTCGATAGGTTTCAGATCGATAGATGATCTTTCGATCAGTCTATCTGATCCTTCGACCAGACGAGCTGTGACGGGTATATATACCCATGTAATGTGTTCACTTCACTAGAGCACAAGAGACATAAAACAGAAGTGTGTGTGTGAGAAATTAGTGAACTCAGTCTTGTAGAGAGCGTATTTTCAGTTTGGTCAAGGGCTGTAACCGTGTCCACTGAAATACAAGAGAAAACTTTGATATCTCGTGTGTCTACCTTTCTCTTTGTAGCTTGTGTTCTCATATAAACTACCGGTTTGCATTCTAGCTTGGATTCCGCACTTGCTAGTGTGTTAAGCATAACAAGGATTAGGTTTGACCTCAACCTCCGAGGGGACCTACAAGTTGTCATGTTTTAGGTTCGTGCGGAATTAGGAGGTTATAAATAGGTGGTTCTAGTTTGTCATTTGTAACGAAATTAGAGAATGATACCGAGGTGCTGTCGGTTTGTCTACTGATTGTAAATAGTGTAATATCAATATACAAGACGTTTAAGGTGTGAATCAAGCTGTTTCTATGTCTATATGTCTGTTTCCGCCTTTCGTATAGATACGAACTCTTCTGATCGACTCATTTGGGTCACGGATCGATCCTACAAGTGGTATCAGAGCTCAGGACGAGGAGTTCATACCAAAACAGCCTGTTTTCATCACAATTTCTGTCTTCTACACCTTCTTTTCAAAATTGAACGGGTTTCTACGGTCCAAATCGGCTGAGTTTTTGATATGTTGTGCAAAAATACCTGATCTATAACCCTATCAAGTTTCAGATCCTAATTCCAAGCTGTTTGGGAGAAATCTAGGATTTTGTGTTCGAAAACGTGTGACAGCAGCTTAATTCCGCACGAAATAAGCTAATTTCGTTTAAAAAATCCTAATTCCGCTTAAAAAATTTTTAATTCCGTATGAAAGGTCTTTAATCTCGTGCGGAATTACTGTGTTTTGTGTGAAAATACCTAATTTCGTGTGAATACTTAATTTCACGTGAAACATTTCATCGAACCATGTGTAGTTGATTAAGTAGTTGTCGGTCTAGATCTGCATAAGCATTTAATAGATATCAGTCGGTTTAGTGCTGTATGTGAGATTTGATAAAGTCTTGTCAGGCACATGTGAGTTGGTGAGAAGGTCCAATCAATTGTGACATTAAAAGGTGATAATCATCGGTTCAATAAGCAAACAGTCTTGTCGGCCATTTACAATAAGCATATTTTGGTCAGGTGAATCTTTAAATTGCAAACGGTGGTGTCACACAAAGTCAAATCTTAGTTCTTATCTGTTCACTAAATTGAAATCGGTGTACATGTGACTAAAGGTTAATCGGCCCAATCAGCATATTGCATTTAAAAGTTGTCAGCCCACGTGAATGTTTTAAGTGCACCTGCCCACTTGTTATTTGAGGTCCATTTAAAATTTGTTCAAAAAGGAAGGATTTCGAATGTGATTCCTTGTCGGCTCATTATATTATCAGCCCATGTGATCATCTAGGCCCAATCATTAATTGTGTAAGATCAAGTTTGTCGGCCCAATCAGAGTAATATCAAGGTTTGTCAGTTTGCACGTGATAGAGATTTGTATTGTGTGTCAAAGCCAAATACATCGGTGTGTCAAAGGTCCAAGTCTCACGGTTTGATTATTCAAAGGTCCAGTTCGTTTGAACCTTGACAGATCGTTTGGAGTAGGGTCAGGTCATTTGAATTTGATCCGGGTCATAGCAGTTCGCACAGTTTGACAATTTAAACCTCAGTTCACACAGAATAATCACCCGTTCGAGTACCAGTCTTATTCTGATAATTGATAAGTTTTTAAACTGATTGTGTTTTGTTTGTTTGTTTGTCTATAGGTGATACAGGTGTTTTACAAGGTGAACCAGTTCGTTTGAAAGCTTGTTTGAGAAATTCTTCGATACCGAATCATGAGTGAAGAATTCTACAACGCGTTTGCTACATCCTCGACTAGTCCAGCTACCATTGCTCAAAACATGAACACAGAAAACGAAACTGGAACGTTGCAAAAACCCCCGAAACTTATGGGAATTGAAGAATATCATGGGTGGAAAAATCGTTTTGAGAATTGGGTTCAGGCAAACCATCAAAGAGCTTGGGAAAGCATTGAAACAAAATATGTTCGACCACAGACTGCTTTGAAAGTTGATAAAATCATTTCAGAATTTACAGACAATGAGAGAGACAGTTATAAAGGAGAGAAAATGATGATTAGTCTTCTACAACAAGCTGTCAAAGAAGACATTTTTGTTTTGCTTCAGCATGATGGTAGCGCTTTCTCGATTTGGGAGGCACTTGAGAAGAAGTTTGAAGGAAGTACAGAGATGCTCAAGAGTAAAGCATCTCTGCTGAAAAAGGAGTTTGAGTTGTTTACAAGTATGCCAGGGGAGACTACAAAGACTCTCATTGAGAGATATTATCATCTTTGTGCGCACTATGTCTCAGTTGAAAATCACTAAAACTCCGGCAGAATGGGTTGAAAAATTAGCTGACGCTTTACCGCCAAAAGAATGGGGTACTTATCTCATGATCTTAAAGAATTCTGGAGAGTTTAGTAGATTGTCAATCGGACAGTTTATTGAAAAGCTTGAGGCACAGGATCTTGAACAACAAAAGATTGCAAGAATGAACAGCTCGAGCAATCAACAAGACATCAAATTGTACTATAAAGGAAATGTTCAAACTGTTGAAGCAAGTCCAAAAATCCAAACTGCCTTTAGTGCAGGGAATTCATCCGAATCAGTCAGTCAAAGTTCAATCAACACTAGTGGATTTTCAAATGTTAATCCTCCAAGTGTTCAAAATGGAAATGTTGGTAATGGACATATGATTCAGTGTAATGTTGCGTTACATCTTCAAAATGGACAGAATTTTTTTGAAGAAGTTGTTAAAAGTCATATGGCATTACTGGTTACTGCTTTGGAATCGTATGAAGGATTGATTGCTGGAAGAATTGGTAATTCGATGCTAACAAAGGAAGATTATGACCAGATAGATGCAGAGGAATTGGAACTCATGGACATCAAATGGTGTCTAGCTAGTGTTTTGAGAAGAGCTGAAAAGTTCAAAATGATTACAGGAAGAAATGATTTTTTAGATGCTCATGTTTCAGCTTTAGGTTTTGATAAATCTAAAGTTACTTGTTTTCGATGCAGGGAGAAAGGTCATTTCAAAAGAGAATGAAAAAATCAAGAAGCAAATGGTGCAAAGAATCTATTTGGTGGCCATGATTACTACCAGAAGGCTATATATCAACAAATTACTCATCAACCGCATCAACAAAAAGATTCACAAACTGCTCATGGGAAAATGATCGAATATGCAAACAAGAAAGCTTATTATGGTATTATTGATCAAGACGATGAGAAAATGGCTCCAGGATTTAGCTGGGATAAGTTTGTGGATGAGAATGGGGAGTTTAAAGCTTTCATTGCTCAAATTGTTCAAAAGCCATAATTGATGAAAGAATGGATAGCATTGTTATCTGATGAAGAGAAAAGTGAAGATGAAGGATCTGTTTCTTCTGAAAACAGTTCAACAAATACTAGAGATGATGATGAAGAAGTTGAACAGATAAATATGGGAAAAACTCATTAATCTTCTGACAGTTTTGAATTTTATTTTGCAAATAAATTGAAGAAATTGAAAGAGAGAAAAACTGCTAAAGAAACGAAGGAAGTTAAGATTGTTGAGAAGATAGTTGAAGTGGAAAAGGTAGTTGAAGTTGAGAAGATTGTGGAGGTTGAAAAGATTGTTGAAGTCACAAAACCTTGTCTTACATGTTTGGAACCTTGCAAACAATGTGAGGATAAAGATGAAAGGTTTAGTGAGCTTGAAAAGTTGAAAGAGAAGTTGTTTTTTTATGTCAAGAATGTGAAAGAGTCTTACGATGTTTTGAACAAAATTGTGAATAGTTTGCAGAAGACAAACTCTGAAAGAGAAGATGCATTGAAAATGGTGAATGCAACAATGATGTCCAAACAAAAGGAGATCAATTACTACACTGAAGAGTGTGCTAAGTTGAAGCAGGAGTTGGAGATTGAAAAAGTTGAAAATGAAAGAATCAGACGATTATTGAAAAGTTATTCAAGTTCTGATTACTTAATTGACAGAATTTATCCAACTGTTGCAGGTTTTGAAGCTTTTGACAACAAGAAGACGAAGAAAAAGGATACTGGTAAGAAACAGAGTGTCAGTTATAACAAGTGTCCGCCTCCAATTTGGGAAGGGTATTCGTCTAGAAAACCGAATGAGGAACAAGTAAAAAAGGCAGTCAATATAGAGTTGAAGTCCGAGATAACCGATGTATTACCAGACAATATTGACATCACATTCACAGCGTCCGACATAGATCATGAGTCTGAGTTAATAAAAAGGATGGTTGATCAGGTGTTAGATAAGGATGAGGAGTTCGAGTCAATGTCTGAGTCCAGGAGTTCGTGTTCGTCTGTCAGGAGTTCAAAGTCTTCAGGAAAACGAGTGTATAGTAAAGAATTTTTGTTGTCAAAATCTAATTTGAATGACGAAACATTTGAAGTTGTATATACTTTGAATGGTTCTGACAAATTATATTTTGATAAAGAATTTCCAATAAGAGGTGTTAAACCAAAAATGATCAAAAAGGTTTTCAAACTGATAGAAATTAATATTTTTGAAATAAAAGATGTAAATCTTTCTGAAAAACCTAAAAAATACACTTCAAGAGTTCAACAAAGATTGAACAAGAAAAAATGTTACAGTTCTGGTTCTGGTTTTCAGAAGAAGCCAAACCATAACAGTAATTTCAAAAGAAAAGGTCTTGGATTTATTCCACCAGAAAATTATAAAAATGAGAAAATTTCTAAAAATACAAAATTTGTGTCAGGTACTTCTGCTGAGGAGGAAAAAAAGAGCTCTTTCTGGAGACAATCAAACAAAGAATTTTTGGCTGAAAAACAGAAGAAAACTGAAGCTCATCAGAGAAAGAGACTAGAACCTGTTACAGGTGTCAAGAAGTTGGTCATATAGCTTGGAACTGTCCTAAAGCAACCAACACAAAACAGGGAGTCTCAGAAAAACTCAAAGAAGTAGTTGTTGATAAAACCGAACCACCAACTGAAAATTTTAAAGTGTTTAAAAATTCAACATATGAAGTTGGTGAGTGTTCGAAAAGGTTTTACAAGAAAAGGGGAAATCTTGATAACCAAGCTTGGGTTGTTAAGAAACCAAATGTAAAACCTGGCGATGAATCTGATTCCACAAAGTCAGATGAGCCACAGGTTGAGATTAAAGCAGAAAACTCAGTGCCTCCAATGGATGATGTTCATTTTCCACCATTGAGGGCTGAGAATTTTAAATCAAAGATTGGAAAAGTTGAAATCTCAAATCAATTTTATTCAGAAAAGAATGAATTTGATGTTGAAAAAGCTTTTAATGGAAATGTGAAAAAGATTTTTGGGAAATGGTCAATGGGAAGGCCAAAGGGGTTAAAGAATTTTACGAATCTAAGAAGGAAACTTACAGCCCACCCCCTAGTGAAGTTGAGAAGGTTACACCCAAAGCTGGTTAGGCTTGGGTGTCTGTGTTTTTTACTTGAAAAACCTGACTTGCCGGAGCTCCCAGGTTGGTAAGCGCGGAGCAGGAATCGGCATCATTTTTTATATGTTTGATTGGTAAATATACAGGTGATATCTTTATATTGTTATATTTTGATTTACATGAGGTTATAGTTGGTAAGTGAACTGACAAGTGGTTGAAGAAGGTTTTCACTTACAAGTGGTAAATCAAGGACATTAAGTTGTACTTGTTTTTCCTACATATTGATTGAGAGACAATGTGATGAACCCCTAACCTACAAGTGGTAAAATCAACAAAACTTATTTTCCGAAAAAGTCATTTTGGTTAAAACAAACTTAAGTGTTTTGAAATCATAATGAGAAAATAGTTTTGTGTAAGGGGGAGTTCTGATTGTTTATGCCAAGTGGATGGCGAAGTGAAGTGATTCGATATCAGTTGTCATTTACTTGTATAGTTTGCTTTCAAATTTCCTTTAAATGTGTTTTCATTTTAGGGGGAGTAATTTTTCAGAAAATCCAAAAACATTTGAAAATTTGAAAAAGGCAAAAACATGATAAAATACAAAAATGAGTTTTGTTGTAAAAAGAGGAAATGATAGTACATCAGTAGACAGTTACAATATGCTAAAGAAATGCAATGTTTAAATAGCGTTAAACGGTCTCACTGATGATATGCCGATAGGTTTTTACACATTTAGTAAGCTTTTTCGGGATATAAACTTAAATTCAAATTCAAACTTGCTTATTTCGTGGGGAACACTACTTGGATATATAGGTAACCCCTGAAATATCGTTTGAAAGGTCCCTCTTTCTGAGATACTAGGTCTTTATGCTCAGTGATATCTGGGGTATTATCCCGGGACTTCTGATAATGCGGAAGCAATGGCCTAGTCCCTGGAGAATACTTTACTGCTTGCTTGAAATATAGCGCCGCCCTCAGCATAAAATGATGAGACAATAAAATTGCTAATCAATGCTGTTGTAAAAAAGATCCTCTAAAGGGGACCCACCAAAAGTCGAAGCCGTCATCTCTCTGCTGAACGGAAGTTCTGACCTGAGCTCTCACGGCCCTCGCATTTAACCCATTACAGATATCATCTGTGGTATACTCACCTGTAAGACTGAATATTGGGATCTGGATACGGGAGTATATTCAAGAGGTGGGACACATGAATGAGTTTAAGTTCTTAACACACCTAATTCATATCCTGAATCAGTTGAAATTTGTGTGAAAATTTAAGTGGATCAGTATATTGGCAATCTAAGTGAATTCTTTAATTCTTAATGTGTAACTAAGCTCAACGATACTTGTGACTTGTCAAAAACTGATATGATCCTCTTACACAAACTCACAAAAATATTGTCTGTAAATATTTCTTTACTGCATTTCATTTCTTTTCAAAAATCCAAAAAGATTTTCAGTGTGTTTTAGCATAAATTTTGAAAAATCCAAAAAGATTTTCGACAACTGATGTTGGAGAGCTGTTTTTCAAAATTCCAAGTGCTAAACTTGATGAGCATGTGGTGAGGGGGAGTGTGTGTATAAATGAGAAAAGGTTTTGAATATTTAATTACAAGTGGTTCATCAGTTATTAACATTGTTAAATCATCCTGAATAAATTTGAGGGAGAGTTTGGTTGTATAAATTTTGTAAAATGTTAAATTTGTGAAAATTTACTTTTGGGTAGAGGATGTGCAGGATAGCCTGGATTCTGATGTCTGAGTATAGAGCCAGGTCATGATCCTGATTCTGTGAAAGTCAAATTGCAATCAACATCCGAGGAAAGATTGTTCGAGGAGGAGATTAGTTGAAGAATGTTAGAGTGATAAAGACTAATAAAGACTGAAGATTGAGAAGACTCGACACTTAAGACTCGTCAACATCTGAGGGGGAGTCTGTTGGTGCATTCATCTGTCGTCTTCGTCTTATATCGAGTCTTGGTTTCGTTGCGGATCTGATCAAGCATGATGTCATCATATTCAATGATGATATCATAAAGATGACATCATGATATTGAAACTTCACGTGAAACAACATACACATGAGACAGAACTTTAATTTCGTATGTATTTCTAATTTCGCATGAAATGTGTTGTGTAATTCCGTACGGAATTACTTCACGTAATTTCGTATGAGTTGTCATGTTTTAGGTTCGTGCGGAATTAGGAGGTTATAAATAGGTGGTTCTAGTTTGTCATTTGTAACGAAATTAGAGAATGATACCGAGGTGCTGCTGGTTTGTCTACTGATTGTAAATAGTGTAATATCAATATACAAGACGTTTAAGGTGTGAATCAAGCTGTTTCTATGTCTATATGTCTGTTTCCGCCTTTCGTATAGATACGAACTCTTCTGATAGACTCATTTGGGTCATGAATCGATCCTACAATTCCTATAGAAGGAACGGGTGGAAAGCTTATCTCCTTGAACTGCTCTGAATTAACATCAAAACAAATCACCACATTCGTACCTCCAAGCCAACATTCGCAAACAGTGAAATATAGGGTACCACCACAAAATGTGCCAGCTGACCAATTGAAATGAGGACTTAGGTACTCTTGTCTTGTTATGAAAGGAATATTTCTCCAAGAGTCTACTTCCCTAGAATAAACATAGACACCAAGTACACCACTCCTACGCTTTATATGCAAGACCTTGTAATCATCGTCAGCATCAACGTACAAACCAATGGCATCAAGGTTATTTATATAGAATCCATGAGAATCAGGAGTTGACAAATGCTTGAAAGCAGTAGTTGTTGGATTCCAAAGAAGCAGCTCGTATGTATGATTCAAGCAAACACACAACAATCCATTCAAATGTGAAAGTATTGAGACATCATTATTTTGGTGATGGAATGGAAATGTAACTATGGAGCTTGGCCCATAGTCATTGGATTTAGAGATGATCGGATAAATAGAGCATGTTAGGTCGTCAATTAGTAGAACTCTCTGGTTAGATGAAACTAATGAGCGAGAACAATGTATCCTTACGAAATCTTGTGTTGACAATAACGCATACCATTGCTTACATACACTCTTAGAACGACCTACATCCTTCGCTGGCACCCTCGTTAATATCTCAAACACGATTGTATGAACAGGAAGGTCAGCCATGGTTATACCTTTGTTTAACACAGATAATGATTATTTAGTTGTCCAATCTAAGAAGATTATAGTTTGGTGAAAAATAGGTGTAACCATTACATGTAATCAAGTAATATAACATACTTGTAATAACAAAGTAAAGTATACTTCTACAATTACTTCAATATGAGGGAAACAAAAAGCAAAACACGAAACACCAAGAGAGACTTTAATATTCAACAACTAAACATATAACAACACCAAATGTCTAACTTAAACACAAACTTGGATAACGATCCATAATTTAAATATCCCGTGCCTCGACCATATCTGGTTCGTACGTAATCGTACTCAACTCCGTAGACTTCAAAATATTAACTGAAATAACAAATAAAATATAACTTTTATTAAATTACATGAGCCATTAAATCTAACTAATTTTTAGAATGTTCATGTGTAAAGCATAACATATTATCTGGTAGATGAACCAACTTGACACGTGATACATATATGATAGACCTTTGTTGCACGGCTCGAATGGAACGTATAACATCGTAAGGCTTCAGGGCAGACAAAAACAATTGTATTGTGTGACCACTGTATATTACGATTTTGGGTTAAAGTTCTTCTAGTAATAATATTTTCTTACATATAATGTAAATATTATGTTTGTAATATGTTAATAATAAATAATAACTTACGTCTTATCTTGAAGAGAAAGTTCAAAACAACATCGATCACGTTTGCCTTCTATTATTCTCCCAACCACATCTATAACAAAATCAGTCAAATCGTATACACTATATTATACATACATATATAAAGTTTTATATATTTAATAAAAAATATAGATAGAGAATTTATATGTACCAACAATATCCATTTGAGGTCTCCTGTCATGCTTCAATTCTATAATGGAAGGGATCAATGGATATAAAGAAGCACCCCTTGGAATCGTAAGCATAAGTGAAGAAAGCTTTGTATATTCGTTGATGACAATTTTTTTCTCGGACCAAACTAACACGTAATTCTGGTACTTTGGGTGCTCATGATAGTTGATATTCTCAATTTGGAAATGATTCAAGGAAAAAAAAAACCACCCATCAATGCCGCATCATTATATATGTGTATCAAATGCTGTGGAACGAACGCAGCAATTTTTTGTCTCGAAAAAGAAAAGAAATTTAGTGCTGGAAAAATGCTTACTCATATAACACAAAGTAAATTAAAATAATGTTCTTACGTGTTGATCAAGAAAAATAACCACTAATCTCTTTTCATCGACGTCATGCCAAATAAACTCCACCTTAACAAAGATTATATTATACCATGCTCTATCATTTCTCAATGATGAAAATTCTTTAACGGAAAAATGATCAGACATATCCTATTAAGTGTTCAATGTTAGTTAACTAAAAAAATAAAAACTCCAGAAACTTAAATTTAAACTAAAACATGATTAAAATTAAACAACAACAAATTTAAATTTAAACTAATACATAATTAAAAGTTACATAATTAAGATTCAAACTAATTCGAGAAAAAAAACTACAGTCATCATCAAAGTTGTTCTAAGGTTCCCAAACCATTTCTTCATCCAATGGTGGTTCGTAAACCGCCCCAGGGTCAGTTTCGTACCCTTCAGCCCAGGTCGGTAGTTCTTGTGTTTGACTGTGGTTTTCCACATAAGGGGGGTTTGAAGGTGGAGGATGCATAGGCAGTATAGGAGTGTTTGCCACCGGACGATGGCACCCCTCCTCAATTTGTAGTCCACCAAATTGTAGTTGAGCGAAGGTATAGTCATACGCCCAATTCAACTCTTCATCCGTCCAACCAAATGGATCATCATGTTCAGGGTTTGTCACCGGATGAGGGTTTGCCACTGGAGGTGGGGTTGAAACCGGAGGTGGGGTTGACACCGGAGGTGGGTTTGCCACTAGACGAAAAGGGTTTCTAACTTCAGGGTTTGAAGTTAGAGGGTTTGAATCAGGAAGGTTTAAATGGCGACGGGATGATCGTCCATGGTTTGTTAATCCTAGTGGTTCAACGGGAATTGGATAACCACCACCCATACCTCTCAATTGATATGTGTTTGGTGTGATTTGTAAACTTAAAAATACAATTTTGATGGATATAAAGATCAATTTTAAAGGAAATAAAAATAGTTTGGTTAAATATAAAAAAAAGGATTGTGTAAACTGAAACATACAATTTTTATTGGATATAAAGATCAATTTTCTTACCATGTTAAAAATTAACATCAAAGTAAACTCAAACATAAGGATTCTGTAAACTGAAAAATACAATTTTTATTGTAACAATTTTAACATCAAAGTTAACTAAAATGTTTACTGGATTTATAATTTTTTTTTACCAAAAGAAATGGCAGTTCGGATCATCAGTTAATTATCGTGTTTTAAACAACTCATTATTCGATTGGGACCCGAAACCAACAAAATATGAACGGGACGGGACCAATTTGTAATGCGATACTCGTTATTTGTTAGTTTTTATCAACAAAATATGAACGGGACATGTATAGTAAATTTGATATTTTAACTCGTGTAACAAAGTTTCGTCAAACAATAGTATTCAAAAACATACTAAAAAAACAAATAGATAATACTTGAATTTAGAGTATCCAATTTATTTAACTACTTACTTTTTATACTTGTGTATCTAAAAAATAAATCTTACGATTACTGATTCTTAATGTATCACAACGAAAATAGCCTTGAAGTTCATGCAAGTACGTTTTTGTAGGATAACTTTACACTACAACGAAAATAGTAACTATATTTCATAAATGCACTACATAACTTATTATGGTTTGTGTACTAAAATCATATTCCAAAGTTACAAAATCATTTACTAATCCTGAAATTATATAAAAACTGTTCTTAAATGAAGAAATCACAAAGTATTATGGCACATTTGTTATAATACAAGACCAGTTACATACCTAGTCAAGAATCATTCACATCTAGAATTTATACCAAATGCAAAATAAGAGAAATATCATAGAAAGTAAAACACCAAACTATGAAAAAAAAAACATAAAAAAAAGAAAAACAAACAAGCTTAAACTCTTCTATTTTACAGCAAAATATATTCAATATTCAACATTAAGTGTATAAGGCCACGGTTAAACAATACAGAAGCAAAATGCATAGAAATAATATATGTAAACTAAAATAATACATGTTACAAAACAAATACAGAAGCAATAAAGTCTATACTTAACATTTATTTAACAACACATGTAAACTAAAATAATACATGTTACAAAACAAACAGATGTATAAGGCCACGGTTAAACAATACAGAAGCAAAATGCGACAGTTAAAAGTGAAAAAAGTAACCCAGAAATGTGAGTAAACTTACAACAATGCAAGAGCCTGATGTAAAAAGCCGAAAAAAAATGTAAGACCTTGATGTGAAGAGCCGAGAAACAACGCAAGACCCAGACGTTTAGAGTATTGATTGATATTTTGAAATCGAAGTAAAATAGAAGATGTTAGGTTGATGTTTCGAAGGTTTGATGTAAGATTCAAAAGTAGGATGAAGTTCAACGCAAGACTTACAATTTGAAGGTTTTAGTATCTAAGTTGAATGCTTGTAGAGTTGTGATGAATTGTGATGAATGTAGTTGAATTTATAGACTTCCAAGGATGCTTCCTTTCTGACAAATCCGAACAGTGTTTACTTTTACAGCTGTATTTGAACAGTCATCTGGTCAGTAAAAAAAAATAAAAAAGCATAGCAGTAAATCTATTGGATTCTGAAAGGTTGTCTACTGTTCAAAGACTTTTTGTGAAAAGTCTTTGAAAGGTTGTCAACTGTTCAACTGTAAAATCAGGAGTTAGGTTTCTGAAAAAGGTTTCGAAAAGTCTTTCTGACAGGTTACAGTTCAATTTTTTTGTCATAAAAAAAAACTAAATCAATTTTTACTTTAAATCAATTTTTACTTTAAATTCAAAAAGTTTATTAAAAAGAGTTGTAATTTGATGCAAGTGCAAAGCTGTTTAGAGTTTTAACCTGATTCATTGTCGGTTTCGACTTGCGGCGGGTTCAATAACCTAAGGTTTTCTATGATTTTTAGGGGGAAGATGGGCGCATCTCTCCACAGGGCATACAAAACACATGTTATTGGCGGAAGCCCGCCACATTTAACATATAAAGTTTTTTATATGTTAAATATGGCGAGCGGCCGCCAATAACCTGAGTTTTGTATGCCCTGGGAGAGAAGCACCCATGTTCCCCTCAAAATGCAAAGAAAACATCAGGGTTTGCTTGAGTTGCTCGTAGTTTTCCCTAAAATGCAAAGAAAATAACAATGTAAAAGGACAAATGTTAGATGTGTCAAAATGAGTTAGTTGAGTTACTGGTCAAAAGGGTAATTTTTTTGTATGGATGGGGTTGACCTGAAACACCTTTGTCAAAGAACATAAAAATTTTATAAAAATAATTGGTGTCAAATATGAAAATATGATTGCAAAAATATATTATTTCAATAACTATCTGATCCCTTTTAAAAGACGAATTAGGACCTTATGCATCGAAAAATGAAAATACAATTTGAGCGACTCTTGAGCCATTTGACTGACTTCCATTTTAGATACACTTTTTTATGTTACCCAATTGACCCGTTGAAGATAAAACATAACCGGAATCTACCCTTTCGAAAACGAACTGGTTAAAATTGCCATTTCAATAAACGGAAACAAAAAAGGAGTTCCATACCAAGGACCACCAATGCCGATCTCATAAAATAGATCATTCCTTCCACATGCAACCCCACAGAGACCCAATGCATAGGAGCCACCCATCCTGATTGATCTTACATGATTACATAAGAAACATGACACTTGAAGTCAGTTGTCACTGATTTAAAAGTCGTACTAACAACGAAACCAATGTCGCTAACTGAAGTGTAGCCAAAAATCTATTTGTAATTGTTATGCTGATCAGGATATATATCAAGTTCTAGGAAATATTAATAAAGAATCAAACTGTTGATCACATCAACAAAACCAAACAATAATAAATTTACCTGCAACTGCTGAAATTAACTATCTCTAGCCAACATGATACTCTTCACTGCATCCATAACTTTCCGCCCGCTGTGGCACCGGATACCTTAACAAAACTCAAACCAAATTATTCATTATTCACTAAAAACTTACATTTCAGCTGAATCAAAGAAGTTGATTCTAGAATCAATTGCTTTGTCTAACAGCTTAAATGAAGTCTAAAACATACATAATCAAGCAAACTTAAAACAAAAACCCATATAATAGAATAGAGGCTTTAGACTCACAGGATCCAACCCTCGTGACTCGATATTATAATTATTATCATTATTATCAACTAAACAAACAAAAAAAACAAAAACAAAAATGTGATAAAAAGAAGAAACTCCATCCATCAAAAAGTGCAACCAAACAGGATCTAGAATCTGGTCAAACTGAATCTCCCATTCCATCCCACCACAAACCTCTTAAACATTTTGTGACATGAAAATTGACCAAAACACGATAAACATAAGACTATGCTAACAGATATATATTTTATATGAAAAATTTTATCTAAAACCAACTATTACTTATAATCCAAACAATTATCTTTTTACCCTGATAATGAAATCTATTAAAATCTTGAACCACCCATTCGTAATTTCATAAAATGGACCAAAATACACCACATACTGTGAGACCCATATCATAAAATGTTACAAAAAGTACACATATTTAATCAGTAACATTAGATCTATAACAAACATAATCAACTACAAACATACCAGATCTGTAACAAACATAATCAGCTACAAACATATACCAGATCCGAGCACAAAAAGTACACATAT
Organism: Helianthus tuberosus; assembly: GCA_030545235.1. Classification (NCBI taxonomy): domain Eukaryota; kingdom Viridiplantae; phylum Streptophyta; class Magnoliopsida; order Asterales; family Asteraceae; genus Helianthus; species Helianthus tuberosus. The sequence continues at coordinate 26,253 of JARYGA010012191.1, forward strand.
TTAATCAGTAACATTAGATCTATAACAAAGATAATCAGCTACAAACATACCGGATCTGTAACAAACATAATCAGTAACATAAGCATCTAAATCAGCTACAAACATACCAGATCTGTAACAAACATAATCAGTAACATAATCATGTAAATCAGCTTCTATCATACCAGATCTGTAACAAACATAATCAGTAACATAAGCATGTAAATCAGCTACAAACATACCAGATCTGTAACAAACATAATCAGTAACATAAGCATGTAAATCAGCTACAAACATACCAGATCTGTAACAAACATAATCAACTACAAACATAATCAGCTACAAACATACCAGATCCGGGCTGTCAATATTCCTCTAAGAACTCAGATCTGCAAGTCGTGTAACCTCAGATCTGTCAATATTCATCAAAAATCCTCAAAAAATGACGGTAGATCTGAGAAAAATTTCAGCAGAAAAAATTACCTGGCTCGACGGTGGTAAGGTAGATCTAAGTGGACGGTATCTCCACCGCTCCATCTTCATCTATTACAGAACAAACAAAACAACCTCTAAGTTGACGGTGGTACGATAGATCTAAGAAAACATTTGGCCAAAAAAAAGTACCTGAATCTTTTTTCCACCAGAGAAAGAAACCCTAAAAGAAGTTGAACCCGGTAGATCTGATGTCGGAATCGCCGGAGAAAGAAACCCTAAAATTTCACAGATCTAAGTCAAACCCTAAAATTTCACAAAAAAATGCGGATAACGTTAAAAATACGGTACCTAAGAAGAAGGATGGTGAAATCGCCGGTGAAATCCGTCGCATGCAGACACCGCGTCTGGTGAGAGAGAGAGAGAGAGAGAGAGAAGAAACATGGGGGCGGATGTGAATGAAATGAATTTAGGGTTTAGATTGAGTGAAAGAAAGTATATATTGGATCCATTTGAGTAAACCGGGTCAAAGAGATCCGGTTAGTTTATATGAGCTGCTCCACGTGTTGAAGGATTTTTCAACACCTTCATGCTTTAAAGGTTGTACAATGGGCTTCAAATGGTTGTAAAGTGGCAAATGACCATTTCTGTCCTTCCTATATGCTTATTAAAGTAGTATAGATAAATAAAATAACTAAACAAAAATAAAAAATATTTACAATTTCATCTTTTTGTGAGAATCATATGCAAGAAGATCATATCAACAAAATCAAATTGCTTCACACTTGCAGTTAATTTTTCTTTTAATTTTCGTGAAAAGTAGTTCAATACGATTACCAGTATTGTTTGTCCACTTAAGCAAAACACATGAACATTTCAAGTTCTTTTACCTTGTGATATGATTAAGGTTATATTATACTGATGTACTAGTGTGTCCCACTTTAGGACATACCCCCACGATCAAGGTATGCACAAAGTTTCATCGTAGTAGGTGAGTATATCGAAGTCATCCATTTTGTTTTACAACGTTAGATAACTGGTGATCAGGTCAGTACTTCCGTATAGCAAAGAGACCAATATCCAACGAGGGTAAGGTAAATACCAAATTTTGGTACGATTTATGTATTGGCTTTTGAAATTATATGGAGACATTCTCTCCATAATCTTCTCCCCAATTTTAGTCCATGTTTCCTCTCCCTAATTTTATCCATAATAGTTGATTCCTTTTTTTCTTTTGTCCTTTGTATTCTATATAAACAGAGTCATACTCTCTGTTCTTGTATTCAGAAAATAAAAACTCAATAAAAAGGGATACCTTTGAATTTCTTAATGCTATCAGAGCAGTGATCCTACTGCTCGATTAAAGGCACATGACGGGTAGATTTAATGATGATGAGTATGATTGGGTTGTGGATTCGGGAGCCACCGAACACACAACTTATCTAAACAATATTCTTGAAAACAAAAGAAAGGATCCTCATGAAATGCCTGTGGTTATTCCTAATGGTGATGCAATCCCGGTTGAAGGAAAGGGTGACTATACTTTACCAGGAGGCACCAAAATAAAGGGAATATTGCATGTCCCAAAGTTTACTTGCAATCTTCTTTCTGTCAGTCGTTTGACTAAAAATCTTCAATGTTCTGTGACTTTCTTTCCTGATTTTTGTGTGATGCAGGGTCTCCGTTCGAGGAACTTGATTGGTGCGGGTAAGTGTAAAGGAGGTCTATACCGAATGGGGATGTTTGGGAAAGAGAGAAAGGCTATGACTGTTACGGTTGAAAGATGGCATAAAAGGTTGGGACATACATCTCAAGAGAAACTTGCTAAGGTTGATTTTCTCAAAGGTGTTTCTTTTAATCTTAGAAATAATGTTTGTGATTCTTGTTCTAAGGCTAAACATACGAGATCGCCTTTTCCATTAAGTAAAATTAAAACCAAAGGATTTTTTGAGTTATTGCATTGCGATGTGTGGGGCAAATATCGCATTCCTTCACTTTCTGGGGCAAATTATTTTTTGACCATTGTTGATGATTTTAGTAGAAGTGTTTGGGTTTTTCTTATTAAATATAAAAGTGATGCTAGTACTTGTTTGGTCAATTTTTGCAAGATGATTGAAACCCAATTTCACAAAAACGTCAAGAGAATAAGGTGTGATAATGGCGGGGAGTTCACATCAAACCTTATGTTGATTTTTTACTCTAAACAAGGAATTTTGTAAGAAACCACGTGTCCACATACGCCTCAACAAAATGGAGTTGTTGAGCGTAAGCATAGACATTTGCTTGATACGGCTCGGACTTTACGGTTTGAAGCTAATTTGCCAAAACATTTTTGGGGGGAATGTGTTCTGAGGGCCGCATATATTATCAATCGATTACCCTCAAAAACTCTTGGTGACAAAACTCCATATGTGTTGTTGTTCAACCAAAAACCCGAATATGACCACATGAGGGTCTTTGGTTGTCTAACTTACTTTTGGAGTATCGAAACAAAGGGTGACAAGTTCGAAGTGAGGGGGAGACCCGAGATTTTCTTGGGCTATCCTCCAGGAGTAAAAAGTTACAAAATATTTGACATTGAAAGCAAATAAATTGTTGTGTCACGAGACATGAAATTTCATGAAAATACATTCGCATTTCCCGTTCAAGCCCACGATATTGTTCCAGCGTAAGCCCATGATAATGAAGATGTGTTCTTTCCTGTTCAAGCCCACGATGATGAAAGCCCACATCAAGAACCATATGTTACTTCTAATGAAATGCCTAATGATGGGCCTATTTCTAGCCCACAAACCGTGGGACATGAGGATGCCCATATGACTTAAGAAAATAATGGTGAAAGTGATCCAACAATAAATCGTTAAGAGGTTTCTTACCAAAACTGTGAATCACATACCAATGTTGAAACCTCACGACCAAAGAGGGATCGAACTCAACCCAAACGGCTTCACGATTTCGTTGTGAATCTTCCCCCTTCGGTCGACCAAACACATACCGCAACAACTCAAGACGCCTCCATGGTACACCCTATAGCCAATTATCTTTCTTATGAAAATTTTTCTAATGATCACAATTTTTTTTTTGGCGGCCATCACCACTGCTGATTAGCCGAAACATTTTAAGCAAGCTATGAAAGATCCAATATGGATTGAAGCCATGAAGAAAGAGATTCAATCCCTTGAGCAAAACAACACGTGGACTCTTGAATCCTTACCGGAAGGAAAACGAGCTATTGATTCTAAATGGGTCTACAAGATCAAGTATAAACCAAATGGGGATGTCGAAAGATACAAAGCCCGCCTCGTTGCAAAGGGGTTTACTCAAATTGAAGGAGAAGATTTCCATAACACGTTCGCTCCGGTAGCAAAGTTAGTGAATGTTCGAACATTACTATCCGTGGCCACTAAAAACAATTGGCTCATTCACCAGCTTGACGTCAACAATGCCTTTCTGCATGGCGATCTAGAAGAAGAGGTGTACATGAAAATACCGCAAGGTTTTTCTAAAGAGAATGAGGATCGAGTATGTCGTTTACGAAAATCTCTTTATGGTCTCAAACAAGCGTCAAGAAATTGGAATCAAAAATTTACCACGGTTCTTCTCGGCCTCGGCCTCGGGTTTTGTTCATCCAAATCAGATCATTCTCTCTTCCTCTACAAAAACACTGAAACATTCATTGCTATACTCATCTACGTTGATGACATTATCATGGTTGGTAATAATTCCAAGAAGATACAAGAAATCAAGCAATGTTTGCATAAAAAGTTTACCATCAAAGACCTAGGAGGACTGAAGTATTTCCTTGGCATTGAAGTGGCAAAAACCTCTCGCGGTCTTATTTTGAGCCAACGAAAGTATACTCTTGACATCTTGGAAGATAGTGGTATGGGAGGATGTCGGTCATCTTTCTTTCCAATTGAACAAAATCTAAAGCTTACTATGGACGACAAAGAATCTAAGGTTGATGCTAGTAACTATCGGCGGTTCATTGGCCGATTATTATACCTTCAGGCCACTCGTCCAGATATAGCCTACTCGGTTAACACCCTTAGCCAGTTTGTATCGGACCCTCGTTAGAACCACCTGGATGCTGTGTATAGGATCCTTCGATATCTCAAAGCGACCCCAGGCCAAGGCATACTCCTACCAAAAGAAGGTGGCACTAATCTGGTTGCATTCTCTGATTCGGATTGGCTCGGTTGTCCTCTCACTAGACGCTCTCAAACTGGATATATGCTACCGCTCGGAGGTGCTCCAGTTTCGTGGAAAACCAAGAAGCAGTTGGTTGTCTCACGCTCTTCGGTTGAAGCTGAATATCGCGCCATGGCTACCACTATTCGCGAGATCATTTGGCTACGATGGCTTTTGAAGGAACTGGGTCTTCCTCAACTTGGGCCTACTACCCTTTTCTGCGACAACCAAGATGCTCGCCACATTGCCAACAACCTGGTCTTCCATGAACGTACTAAACATGTTGAGATGGACTACTATTTTGTTCGAGAACTTGTAGAATCCAAAGAAATTTCTCCTATGCCCATCGACTCGAAACTTCAACTTGCTGACCTTCTTACGAAGGGACTTGGAGCTTCACAACTTCGCTTTCTACTCGACAAGCTGGGCGTTGTCAACCTTCACGCTCCAGCTTGAGGGGGAGTATTGGCTTTTGAAATTATATGGAGACATTCTCTCCATAATCTTCTCCCCAATTTTATTCCATGTTTCCTCTCCCTAATTTTAGCCATAATAGTTGATTCCTTTTTTTCTTTTGTCCTTTGTATTCTATATAAATAGAGTCATACTCTCTGTTCTTGTATTCAGAAAATAAAAACTCAATAAAAAGGGATACCTTTGAATTTCTTAATTATGTATTTTGCACATTTGAATGACTCTCTAGGAGAGCTTCTTCAATTTCTTGGTTTTTGGCATTTTTAGCTCTTTTAAGATATATTGGTTGTGCCTAGGTCAACATATATCTGGATGCAGTAGAAGGATAACCCCGATATCCCCGGATGAAATAACAGTATAAAGACCTAAAACCTCATATTTTGGCAATCTATCAACGCAAGATTTAAGGCCATTAAACCATACACCATTGATGTGTTACCCACTCATACACAGTTCGTTATGTTTATATCACCATGGTAAGTTGATTATTTCATGTTTCTTGCCTACTGGTACATCATATGATGAAGCTGCTATCACACTTAAGCAATTTAAGTTCAATTTCAGTGTGGCAGTCTAACTTGCTGATATACTATCATTTCTTCTTTTTTCACACAGTGATAATTCATTTTTTATTTTTTCTATTTTTTTAATGTTTTTCATTTTTCAATGTTTTTGGATTTTTAAAATTTATAACTTACTCCCCTTAACCACACACACTAAGTAAACTCTTTTTGGCTTAGGGAAATTTATCCCCTAAATTTTTGTTTTTATGGAGCAAGTTTTAAAAACACAAATTTAAACACAAACAGACTCCCACTTTAATCTGACAATAAGTTTTTCAATTTTGAAGTTTAGAATAATCATAACAATCACTAAAGTAAATAGTTCGTTACCACTTTTAACCTACTATTCACCTCAGATGCCTTACAGGAACAACTGATGTGTAAAATATTTAATATATTTTTAAAACACCAAATTAAATGGTCAAACTAGCTTAATTACACACAATCGGCAAGTGCACCGGTCGTTATGTAGTCAAGTCGATAAGACCGAATATCAATCCGTGGACACAATGGTGCGACTCTCGATGCTAAACTTTTGTCGAGTCCTAGTCTAATAATATTTAATGAGTGTTTGAATTTATATTAACTACTAAAATTAAATAAAAGAGCAAATACTAAAGCAGAGCAAACAAAGAACGAATTTAGGTGAATTCAGATGATGAAGAGGTGGCTACCTAGGCTAGATGCATGTCAATTCACTCACGGTTCTTGGAATGGAATAACTAAGTTTTGGCTACCGGGATCTTAAAGTTCACTAAACAAGACCTAAACTGGCTGGCAGATCATTCTCCAAACGAGTCGCAATCTACGGTCAAGTAAAGTGTATAAACTCACCGGTTAATGTCAGATCACCTCTCGGTCTATCTAACTAGGTTATGGTGCCCAAAATCTAGATTACCTCTCGGTCCCACTAGAAACGGTACATCCGGGAAGTGTAAGGGATGTACAGGGTGGTGACTCTAAACAGGTTCTAACACGGTTTGCTAAAAATCACAAGAAAACCTAGAGTAATTCACTCTCGTGCAATTAACACCTAACCCGTCTAATGTTTAAGACAACCCGACATCTAATCTCCTCTCGGTTTCAAAGATGGTAGAATATTTAATTACCAAATAGTTTATTAATTTGTTCCTATGATTTACTACGTCTAGCAACCACAAATTTAGTCGAAAACACAAAGTTAACGAAATCACCTAACCCTAGTTTTAATTAATACGCAATTAATTTTAACCAAGAAAATGTAGAAAATATAAACCATTGATTATTAAATATGCATGCACATTAGAACCATGACAAGAACACTTTTACCATAACACTGAGCCAAAACATTAATTAACCAACCAAGAAACCACAAATAAAACTAACAATTATCCATGGCCTAGGTAGCACAAAGAAATTTAGCCAAGCATGGTCAAGAACGAAGCATAAATAAAGTCAAAGCAGAAGGGTTCAGAAAACATTGTTCAAATATTCAAGTCTAAATAATCTGAAAACAAAAAAAAAAACAAAGTCTAACCGAACAAGCTCTAAACTTTAGTCACGTTCTTCAATCACAAGCTTTCATCTCTTTTGAAACACTTCGTCCTTGAATGCCTTCTTCTTTTTTCTGACGTCTTCGTTCTCTGCCTTGTTCCAATCCTCGTTCGTCTGATGTTGAACAAAAATTAGGACTCCTCCTTATGCCTTCTTCACGTCCATATATATCCCTCCACTAGGGTTTTTAATTTTTTTTTTAATATCCACTAATTGTTTCAAAAGCCCAAAAGAAAAAAAAACAAAACCCACTATGATCGTGAAAATGCATGGATGTGGAGCAAGTTCTATTTTTAGCGGCCCAGTGAACAGTTTTGCAAAGATGGCCTTTTCGAAAATAATAGGGATCCACCCTTCTCCTGTACGTCCACTTATATCTCTGATGTAGGGGTGTTCAAAAAACTCGTGGCTCGCAACTCGCTCGAAACTTGCTCGAAAAAAGCTCGAAGAAAGCTCGGCTCGAAATTGGCTCGGTTGTAAACGAGCCAGCTCGGCTCGGCTCGATTTGTAAACGAGCCGAGCTCGAGCTTGGCCTGGCTCGGCTCGTGAGCTGGCTCGATAAGGTTTACATCCTTCATTTTTTGTCCCACATCGCTTAGAAAACAAAAGGTAAGGGAGTATCTCCCCTATAAAAGTAGGTAAAGACAATGGAGAAAGTGAATTAACTATTTATACTTGCATATTTAGCCATATGGTTAAATTAAAGGAAAAATTACAAGTTTTGTCCTTTATCTTTATAGTACTTTACAGGCGGTGTCCTTTTTTTCAAATGTTGACAGGCGGTGTCATTTATAGGGAATTTTGTTGCAAGTTTTGTCCTTTGGGCCTAACCCAGTTAGATTTTTTTGTTAAATCTGATTACCCAAGGGTATTTTAGTCTTTTTACTTATTTAAAGGACAAAACTTGTAATTTATTCTTTAAAAAATATTTCAAAAAAAATTATATACATATATATGTGTGTATAACAATGAACACAAATATTTATCCCCAATCCCCCTCGATCATCTTCTCAACTCTTATACAATTTCTCATCTGTTTACAGTGTTCGTCTTATTATCATCGATTCGATTATCTAATTTTACGTGGATCTGTAATTCGATTCAATTTCTCATCGATTCGTTATATGTTTAATCCTCTTTTATATGATCGATTAATGTTGTTTTACAATAGTAGATCTTAATCGTTTGTATCAGAGTTGTTTAAGTTCACTTCAATCTCACTTTTCCCCAATTATGTTCTTGCTTTCACTGCATGACGTTTTATTAGGGTTCTTGAGCTCAATTAAAGTTTATTTGCTGTTTAATTCATGTTCTTGAAGTTTGCAATTCGTTAATATTCTTTGTGTTTTATCTGATTCGCACATTCTGAGATACCTGAAATTGTTAGTTTCTTTTAGGCTCTTTTTGTATAATTTTGTCTAATTTTGTCTAATTTTGTATGAATTTGTCTACAACTGATTTAACACAATTATTTGTTGTTTGTTCATGGTCTTGAAAAGTGCAATTGACTGATATTCTTTGTGTTTGATTTCATTCAGCACATTCTGAGATACCTGAAATTTTTGGTATCCGCTCTAATTATTTTGATTCGAGTTGAGATTATAGCATAATTTCTAGTTTCTTAGGTTTCTTTCTGTATATACTAGTAAATATACTGTATATTTAGGTTATTGGCTCCTTTTGTTAGTCAAATTTCGATACACTTATTCTTGGTTTAGTGATCTTAATTAACTGTACATTGTAAAGTACTTGAGTTGAGTTATAGTTTGTTTGCTGTTTATTCAGAGTCTTGAAGAATGCACATAATGAGATTCCTGAACATTCGGTATTCGTCTGATTATTTTGATCCGAGTTGAGAGTATAACATAATTTCTAGTTTCTTGGGTTTCTTTCTGTATATTTATTCGGATTGTTGCATACTTTTTTAGTCAAATGTCTATCTCCTTATTCTTATATTGTTCTATTGGAGATCTTGTGTTGGTTCACTGAAATACTTGCAAATGTTTTTGTTTCAGGAAACAACAAGGTTTAGGGGTTAATTCAAGCGAAATGGATCCGGAACCAAACAGAAACAGTGACAGTGAAGAGAAAAAAGATCCAAAAATTACTGAAGCTATGAAGGAAAAAAGATCCAAAAACAGTGACAGTTGCTAAATCTCATTTGTGTTCATTGTGGTGGCGGTGTTGGTGGTGGTGGCAACATATGGTGGTGGTGGTAGGTGAACTGGTGGAGGGAGAGAGAGGGGGATTGGGGATAAATATATGTGTTCATTGTTATACACACACATATATATGTATATAATTTTTTTGAAATATTTTTTAAAGAATAAATTACAAGTTTTGTCCTTTAAATAAGTAAAAAGACTAAAATACCCTTGGGTAATCAGATTTAACAAAAAAATCTAACTGGGTTAGGCTCAAAGGACAAAACTTGCAACAAAATTCTCTATAAAGGACACCGCCTGTCAACATTTGAAAAAAAGGACAGCGCCTGTAAAGTACTATAAAAATAAAGGACAAAACTTGTAATTTTTCCTAAATTAAATGACAATTATGGCCCTTAGGCTATGAAGAAATTCATTTTTAAGGGCTTTTAAAGTAATAAATTTTGCGGTTATTTGTTAGTTCGAGCTGAGCCGAGCTTGCTCGAATTCTAATCGAGCCGAGCTCGAGCCTCAAATCTCAGCTCGATTTGAAATTCGAGCTCGAGCCGAGCCAGCTCGAATCGAGTTCGAGCCGAGCTCGAGCTGGGTCTAGCTCGACTCGGCTCGTTTACAGCCCTACTATGATGTTCCAAGTTAACTCTAATATATTCTACATTCCATGTAGCCACCACTCCATTTTATTAGCCCATATAGAGAACTAGTTGATGCTCCGCCCGCGTTGCGGGGCGATGGCCGAATAATGAGTGAGTGTTAGTCAGCTCATTAACACGAAAAACAATTAAAACAAAACACTTTTATAGTTTTGATAAAAAAAAAAACTAAAACAATGACAATATTGTAATTTTTAACTGAGGGAAAGTTGTATTTTTTGACTGGGGTAAAATCGTAATTTGAAAAAAGCTAAAGTAATGGCAGTACTGTAAATTTGAACATGGGCAAAATTGTAAATTTTCACAGGGGCAAATTCGTAATTTTTAACTTGGGCTAACAACGTAATATAAAATTGAACTAAGGGCACAATCATAATTTTAAGCTTGAGGCAAAAGCACAATTTTATTTTGAACCGGGGGCAAAATCGTAATTTTGAGTTGGGGACAAAAACGTAATTTTATTTTGAACTGTGGAAAAAACGTAATTTTGAATTGAGGGCGAAATCACAATTTTTAAACGGGGAAAAATCATATTTTTGAAAAGAGGGCAAAATCGTAATTTTTAAGTGGGGGCAAAAACAAAATTTTATTTTGAACTGGGGGCGAAAAGATAATTCTGAGCTGAGGGCAAAACCACAATTTTATTTTGAATGGAGGGAAAAATCGTAATTTTGAGCTGGGGACAAAAGCGTAATTTTATTTTGAGCTGAGGGCAAAACCGTAATTTTAAAGAGGGACAAAAACGTCATTTTAGAATGGATACAAAATAATAAACTGGTTGGTCCAATGGGAGAGTGCCAGACAAAGTCGTAATTTTGAATTGAGGGCAATATCGTAATTTTGAGATGGGGACAAAAAACGTAATTTTATATTGAGCTGAGGACAAAAACATAATTTTACAATGGATATAAAACAATAATCTTGTTGGTCCAACGGGAGAGTGCCAGGCACCCATTTGGTTTTTGTATATGTAGGAAATTGTTTCTGTAAATTCATAGAAAACAATTAATTTAGTTAATTGAATTAATAACTAAAGAGTTTAAACAAAATTAAATGCCATCTATTTCTTTGTTTCTTTTATACGCATATGAAACTCTAAACAAAACAAACAAATTACTTAGTTATCTTTAAATGACATTAAACATAATAATAACTCAATTAATTGTCTTTCTAAGATAAATTTCTTTTTGCACGTAGATTCCCCGAAAATCATTAATTAATAGAAAAAAACGGCTATAAAACTACACAAAGTGTAGGAATATTTATATAAAAATATGTATATTTTAGACCATATCAACAACTATTGTTGAACACATCAACAGTCCTTCTTGGTCATCCTCCACACACTCAACAACTAGTTAGAATGAAGAACCCAAGCCCAGATAGTCTTGGGTTGTCCATATTAATCACTAATTTGAACTTGTTTTCAAGATTGATTTTCATAAGGTCGTTGGTCACGAGAATTCCAATAAACTCTCGGAGTTTCCAACCTTTGAAAATTACTCTTTTGAACTCTTCTTCTCCCATTATCATACCATGAATTTTGAAAAAAAAAAAATTTTTGGATGTTTTTGAACATTTGAGTTACTAAAACCCCTATGTTTGTTTCTTCTTTGAAAATTTCGATTACCAGAAGTCTGGTATCGATTTTGATATCCAAAATTTCTATTTTGAGGCTGATTTGATTTACCATTAAAATGACTTGTTTTTTTATAGAATTGCTTCGTGGCCTATCAAATAATCCTGATGGTGAAGTCTTAGGTTGAACTCTTGGTTGATTTGTATGACACCTTGGTTTTGCATTATTATTTGAACCAACCTGATTCCCATCCTGAACCTCATCAACTTTTTGCTTACCTTTCTTCAAAGGACAACAACCCGCCACATGTCCTTTGTTGTGACATTTAAAATAAGATTTTTTCTTATAAATTCTCTTTTTGTTAAATCTCTTTTTAAATGTTTTAATCTTTTCGTCTTCAGTATCCTCATCCAATTTATGAGGTGTATTGTTAGACCCAACATATTCTTTCAAAGAAACTGAACTATTCTGCAAGTCCACAGTTATCGGATCCACTACAGCTGGTGTAGTAGTTACTAAATCAGTTAGCTCATTTTCATTTGGTAAAAAAGAGTAGTCTTGATCCTTAGAAGGTGAAGCTTTACTAAACCCCACTCCAATTTTATCATTACTCTTTTTCAGCTCTTTTTGAATTTGAGTCCTAACTAATGAAGAATTTCCAAATTTGTCTAACTTTCCATTAAGTTCAACAATTTGGTCTTGTGCAATGGCCAATTCCCCGCACTTTTCAGAAAATTCATTAGTTTTTTCCTTCACAATTTCACGAGCCAAATCAACGATCTGCTACAGTTCATTGACTTTGCTTGTCAAACTGGTGATTTGTTGTTCATTTGATTTGTTTATTTAAACAATTTGACTCTCTGTTAATCAAAAGAACATTTGACTCTTTTAATTTTTCTAAATAAGCTAACAGAATTTTGTTTTGCTCTGATAGTCTGTTACCTTTACCTTATAGTTCAGTGCAATTATGACATGTATGACTTACAGATTCTGATTTTACCTTCACCTCTGTTGTAAGTTCATGCACACCATTCAACGACTTTGAAACTTCTGCATCCTTCTTCTCAACATTCTCCTCATCAGCTTCCTTCTTTTCGTCTAACTCAACAGCTGTTTCTCCAATCTTCACAGCTGCAATCTCAGCTATACAAGCTTGATCACATGTACTCTGTTTTCAAGAAATCTGATAATGTTTTTCTAAAGCTTCCCACGGCTCTCTAGAAGACCCATACCTATTAAATGTGTGTTTTATTCCAAATGGCAAGGATATCTTTATTGCTACTAAAGCTTTCTTCTCAGCATCATACATTCGTTTCTCATATTCTTGCATCTTCTCATACGGAGTCACCCTAAATCTCCCATCAACTTCATATGTAGGAGCAATGTATCCATCAATCATATAGCTCCACATTCTCGTATCTTCACTTTAAACAAACATTTCAAACTCCTTCCAGACAGCATATTGTTTAACGCTTATCAGCTTTGGCCAATTTTTAACAGTCTCACTGACATTGTCCATTATATCCATCACGCAGCTTAAAAGTTTAAATGGATTTTGGTAACCTGTATCAAAATCCAAATCTAACTTCTCTACTGGTCCTTGTTATGATTTTATTGTAACCGTATTGTTAAAAACGTTCAAAATTTTTCCGAAAACTGTTTTATTAAATTATACTGATAGACTCGTCTCGAAATTACAAATCCCATGATATATAATGTCCAAAACCTATTTCGGGAATTTCATGCCTTTTTTGGTCTTAAAAATCAACCGAGTCTAACCATGCAAACAGTTTTCTTAGATTGTTTACGGATCGTTTTTATTCACAAAAACGTTAAATACTCAATGCGTAGCTAAATACTCCACTTTTTTAAATACTCCACCTTTTTAAATACTCCAACAGTTACGCTGGCAAGTCAAATACGCAGGTGGTTAACTACCCTGAACCAAATTAATTACGCTGGCATGCAAAGTTGCTGATTAAATACGCTGGCAGGTCAAAAACGCTGAGTTCCAACTATGCTGAGGATTAAATACGTTGAGAATTAAATTCGCTGGCTGATCAGTTCAGTATTACGACGACTTGCAAATTCGTTGATCCCCGTGGTAATGTCGCAGATGACTATTATCACAGTTACCAAAGTCGCCTTTGGATTTAAATACGCTAGTTAGTCAAAAAACGCAGGTCCTGACGGCGTAATTGTTAAATACGCTGGTAAGTCAGTCAGACACGCCCAGACTGTGAAAATGTCAAAACCGGAGCAACTTGTTCAGTAAGTCAGTCAGCAAATACGCTGGAAAAAGCTGAAAATCCAATCTTTTCAAAACTTGAAAAGATTTTATCCAAATTCTCCAAATCTTTTTAACACTTTCTTACAAAATCAACCAACCAAAATCAGCAATTTTCAAGAAAAAACTGAAGAATAGAACGAAGAACACGAAGAACAAATCTTCAAGTTTTTATTCAAAATCTTCAAATTTCCTTCAACCAAAAACACTAAAAACAGCAAAATTTAAATACGCAGTAAGATCAAAACAACCACAAATTCGCAGAACTATATTAAACTTCCAAAAATTTCAAAACCCTAGTTTTTCAGCTTCAAGATTTTCGAAAAAACCACCCTTTTCTGCAGCACTCAATTCTGAACCGAGCCAATCAAGAACCAGGCTCTGATACCAATTGTAGGTCCCTTAATCCTACGGATCTTAACAGAATTGTCTATCTAACCTAGAGTGCAGAATCCTTTAGATCAGATTGTTACATAAAATAGTAGAAACATAATTTACAATTAAACTGGTATTCTATTGATTATCCAACTTGCAATTTACAATCAATTCAATACCTCACACAACCTCACAGCCTCTCTCTGTGATCTTGTCTCTCAAACCCTCTCTACGAAATCTCTCTCTCTCTCTAGCCTTTCTGTTCAGTTTTCTCCCTCTACAATTCTGTTAGACCACTAAAACCCTAATCCCAAAACATGTTTATATACCACATGTCTGTGAACTGGGCTTCTAACTAGGCTAGGCCATTTTCCAAGCCCATTACAATAATAAAATCTCTAACCAATATGCTAAGCCCATTACAAAATATCCAAAGACTACATACTTAAACTATTAAGCCGTTGTCACTGAATATGCACCAACAACGATGCTCCGTATAGCTTCCGAATAGCTCCTTAAACTCCGTTAGAACTGCAAAACACAATTCCAATCAAAAGTAGACTATTCAAAACTAAAAGCTATGTAAAACATAAACTTAAACGCATTATAACACCGTTATTCGACCACGCATCAGTCGCGCCATGCGACAGTGATTTTTTAACTCTTTTCGTTTTCAGTTTTCGTCAGCACGTGTTCGGGGTTTTGATTACAGATTGTTGTGGTATCTTTTTAGGGTTGTTACAGCCTACCAGAATCCAAAGGGAAACAATAGGGATGGCAATGGGACG
>JARYGA010012192.1:0-41120 GCA_030545235.1 Helianthus tuberosus
ATATACCTCCATGGTGTCCCCCAGCTTATCCTTGAACATCATGTTTACCAATCTCTGGTATGTTGCACCTGCATTTTTCAAACCGAAAGGCATAGCAGTATAGCAATATATACCTGTTGGTGTCATGAAAGCAGTATCCTCCTGATCCGAAGGCTCCATTTGAATCTGCTGAAATCCTGAGGATGCGTCCATGAACGTTAACATCTCATGTCCAGCAGTAGCATCTACCATTGCATCGATATGAGGGAGAGGAAATGGATCTTTAGGACAATCCTTGTTCAAGTCCGTGTAGTCTACACAGACTCTCCATTTCCCGTTCTTCTTCTGTACCACAACTACATTTGCTAGCCATCTTGGAAACTTGACTTCTCTGATCATCCTGGACTTCAACAATCTTTCAACTTCTTCTTTGATAATCGCATTCCGCTCAGGAGCAAATTTTCTTCTTTTTTGTTGAACAGGCTTGAATGATTTGTCAATTCCAAGCTTGTGAGTGATAATGTCTTTGGATATGCCTGTCATATCCTCATGCTTCCATGCAAATGTTGACATCCTGCATTTCAAAAAGTTAGTTAACTGTTCTTCAATATCCTGAGGGATATTGGTTCCTACGAGCACCGAGATATCAGGCTTATCCTGATCCAAGATGATTTTCTTCACATCCTGCTCCGAATCATCCACGATATCCTGGGCCCGCGTCTTTAATTGCTATGCTGTACTAGGCTTAGTTGAGGATTTCATTGAGGATGAGTAGCATTCCTACGCTTCCTGCTGATCACTTTCAACCTTGACAACTCCTCAAGGGGTAGGGATTTTGATGCACTGGTGATATGTTGATGGCACAGCCTTCATATCGTGAATCCATGGTCTTCCCAGTATGATGTTATAGCAGGATAAGGAGTCCATCACACAGAAACGTTGTATTGAATTGACCCCTTCAACATATACTGGTAACTTTATCTCCCCTACGATATTTCTAGCTTCTCCACTGAAACCAACAAGCACAGTGGACTTCGAGGTGATGTCCATCGGAGATACATTCATCCTCTTCAACGTTTCCAGCTGAATTATATTGACAGAACTACCGTTGTCTACCAGTATCCTGCATACAAAATGGTTAGCCACATATAATGTTATTACTAAAGCATCATGGTGAGGATCCTGGACAGTATCCCTGTCATCACTATCGAAAGTGATCACTTTATCAGTTGTGAGGGTAGTCATTCTGACTGGTCTGTCTCCCCTCTCGCTCTTAGCTTCCTTTGAATGTCTCTTGGCCGCCGAATACGAAGTCCCACAAATGTCGGATCCTCCTGAAATAAAGTTAATTATCTTGGAATCTGCTGGGGGTGATGCTGCTCGTTCAGGATCCTTCTCGGGATCTTGCCCTTTATTCTTCTTTTTTCTCAGCAAGTCCTTCAAATACCCCTTGCTTAACAGGTAACTTATCTCTTTCCTTAAAGCAATGCAATCCTCGGTCATATGTCCGAAGTCTTCGTGGAAGGCACACCATTTGGATTTATCCTTCCAATCAGCTTTCTGCTGGTTCTTTCGAGGCCACCTAGCTTTGTCCCCTAAGCCCTGCATAGCATACATTAATTCGGGTATATTAACAGAAAAGTAGTATTAAGATAAGTCACGATATTCTTCAGGATCCTCGTCTTCAACAGCATTCACTTTCTTGTTATCATTTCTACCGTATGGCCTGGAGCGATATGGCTTATACGAGGTCTTCGATTTCCTGTTAGTTGATTCATAGGTTGAGGTAGAGTTCATCCTCTCCTGCATCTTCTTGTCATCTTCCAGACGGATATATCTCAAAGCCCTGTTACGTGCTTCGTCGAGATTCCTGCAGGGATTCATTACAAGATCCTGATAAAACTGAGAATCCTTTTGTATTCCCATCTTAAAAGCTTGCACAGCTGTTGCAACATCAAGATGTGGGATATCCAAGGATTCTCGACTGAATTTTTTCACATAATCCCTCAAGGATTCCTGAGGCCCTTGAGTTATCCTGTAAAGATCACTGGTTAGTTTCTCAAAACTCCAACTACAAGAAAATTGACTGTTAAATAAATTAACCAAATGAGCAAACGAAGTAATTGAGTGAGGAGGAACGTTTAACAGCCATTTTAAGGCTGATCCTGTTAGAGTAGAACCAAATCCCTTGCACAAGCATGCTTCCTTGAGCTCCGGAGGGATATGGTTAATCTCCATTCTTTCCCTATACTGAGCAATATGCTCTTCAGGATCCGTAGTTCCATCATACAGCTTCAAGTTAGGAGTCTGAAATATTTTTGGGATTTCAGCATCACAGATAGGATTTGCAAAGCGGGATATCCTGTGGCTGTCTTGGGATACTTCCGGAATTGGCTGGACTACTCCAGGTACACTGGATATCATGTCCTTCAATTTATGGAGCTCCCTGGTAAATGTTGACGTCATACCTGCATCCTGCAAAGAGCCATTATTTTTAGTAGCAAGAATATTATTATTCGACACATTACCGTTCTGAGGATTTTGGCCATATCCTGAAGCATATCCTAAACTCCTCACAGTCGACATCCTGACCAAAGAGGCTATCTCAGGGGTATGATTCTGAGAATGGCTTGGGACGATATTCCCCCTATTATCCTCAGTGTAAACCGCAAAACTGAAGTTCAAAGCCCTGGGCTGTAGAGGAGTGACAGTTTCCTCAACAGGTCTGCTCGAGCTAGCTTTTAAGTGTTGTATTTCTCTTAACAGCATTTGGTTAGTCTCCTGTTGCTGCCTCATTTGTTCCTGCACACTTCCAAATAAAGTCAGAATTTCATAATTAGAGGCTAAAACGGGAGCAGATCCCTGAACACTCCGAGTAGGGATAACATCTTGAGGTTGTGAAGAAAACGGTATCCTTGGAGGAGGTGGTGGAAGCACCGAACCAGTGGTAGCAGAGGTTGTAGCAGACATAGTGGAAGAGCTCATGTTTGATCTTGAGGCCATTGTAAACAATGTGGCAAAAAGTTTAGAAAATAGAAAACCGATTAATGATTTTGCAAAGATTTTTAGTAAAAGTAGCACCACTCGCCCCACGGTGGGCGCCAAATTGTTTTGGTCAAAAATTACCTAAGCAATTAAGTGATCAAATTAGTTAAGTGAGGTAGTGTGCTAGAAATATGTATGGAAAATGTGTTAACAAAATTAGATATGAAAACAGTTTCAGGATACGGCTCAGGATATAGAGCTGTATCTATGATCAAACAATGAGCAAAAATGTAAAGGTGGACACGTGATATACGAGGAAAGCCCTTGATCAATCTAGATCGCCGGCATAAAACCTCGGGAGCTGACAATCGCAGCTGCCTTGTTCTTCTATTACTTCAAATATCAGGATACAGTGCAGGATGTGGTGCGGATCGACTATGTGTTACAATGAAATTCGAATACAAGTGTGGTGTGTGGTGTTTGCGATGAGCTAGAGAGTGAAAGTGTTCGAGAGTGTAAGTGTAAATTGTGTGCCTTAAACTGATCCGCCCCCATCCATTTATAGTAAAGATAATGCAACAAACTATCCTAAACTTCCGGGATCCAGCGAATATTCCCACTCGAACGTTGAGGACCAAGTCTTTCGGGTTCAACGGCTTCCTCATAACAAATACGCCCGAGTCTTGAGGAGAAGAAGTCCTGATGACCGTTAGTAACTTACAGCCATTAACCTACACGTGTTTAATTCACTCAAGATTAGGATATCGCCCAGGATGTTAGCAATATCCCCGTCCAGTATCCTGGTCACAAATAAACAATTAAAAGCGGGATATTAGTCAGTATATGTATACTCAGAAAATGACCCATAACAGTACTGGAGATAAATTCCTTGTATCATGGGGAAAATCCCAAATTTTCGTGCGCTACAGGCGGGAGTGTATAAACTCCAAGACTTAGAAAGGTGAAAACCTTTAAACCTTAGAGAGTATGAAAATACCCTTTCGTGAGAGAGGGTGATCAATCCTCATATACCTTTAGGATTCAGGATATAGCCAACAGTAACGAAATTGTCAGCCACTTTTACATGGACTGGTCCCACCACCTTGAACTATCCCTGAATAACTTGCGCTCCAGGCGGAGTGTTTAAACCCAATTCGGAAGAAAGGTGAATACCTTTAAACCTGTGAAGGGATCGGAATCCCTTATACGTGAGAGAGGGGGCCAATCCTCTAATCTTCTGAAGTATCTTGAGTGAGCATCCTGGAGCTATATCCTGGAGCATATACTGCAAAATATCCTTAAACTAAGGTAGGTGTTAGCTTGGCTAACACCCCTCTGATGCTTAAGTTAGTATTGGGTTTCAAAGAACAAATTAAACCAAACATATTTAAAAAAGATAGAATTCATACCATCCTGAGTTAGAAATTAAATTCTAAACTCACTTGAAATAAAGCTTAAGGTGTATAGCATTCCAAGATCTCGGTAGCATATTCCCTTCCATATTCTTGAGTCTATATGCTCCTTTCCCTGCTTCTGATTCAACTTCATATGGTCCTTCCCATTTTGGAGCTAGCTTGCCATCGGCAGGATTAGTAGTATTCTGAAAAGCCTTTCTTAACACCCAATCTCCAACCTTAAATCTTCTGGTCCTAATATTCTTGTTATATGCTCTGGATATTCTTTGTTGATATGCTGCCATCCTTAGCCTTGCTGCATCCCTTTTTTCATCTATAGTATCCAAATCCTGACTCAAGGCTTCAGGATTCTGTTCAGGATCCCGTAGGGTAGATCTTGCAGTAGGTATTGTCATTTCCGTTGGAATCATTGCTTCTGCTCCAAATACCAAGGAAAATGGGGTTTGGCCTGTTGCATTATTTACCGTTGTCCTATCAGCCCACAAAACAAAGGGTAATTCTTCTGCCCATCTTCCTTTTTTGGCTCCAAGCCTCTTCTTTAAGTTATTGACAATTATCTTGTTTGAGGATTCTGCTTGTCCATTCGCTTGAGGATGTACCGGAGTAGATGTTATCATTTTGATTCCCCAACTTTTGCAAAAGTCAGTAGTTCTCTTGCTTATAAACTGAGAACCATTGTCACAGATTATCTCGGCTGGTACTCCAAATCTGGTCAGGATATTTCTCTTTATGAAGGATACTACTTCTTGGTCTCTAACTTGAACAAATGCTTCCGCTTCAACCCACTTGGAGAAATAATCCGTCATTGCCAACATGAAAACCTTTCCTCCTGGAGCTTTTGGAAGCTTTCCCACTATATCCATACCCCACTTCATAAACGGCCAAGGGGAAACAATAGGATACAGCGGTTCAGCAGGCTGATGTAATATGTTACTATGTCTTTGACATGCGTCACATCTTCGAGCATATTCTGCGGCATCTTTTCTCATTGTCGGCCAATAATATCCTGTCCTTAATACTTTTGAGAATAATGACCTGCGCCCAATATGGTTACCACAATCCCCTTCATGTATATCCTGAAGTACTTCTTTGGCTTCAGGATCCTCCAAACACCTCAAATACGGTCCTGCAAGAGATTTCTTGTATAAAACATTATTTATAATAGTGAATCGTGATACCTTCATCCTAAATGCCTTATGATTTTCATTTTCGGGGATGTGTCCTTCCTTGAGATATCTCATGATTGGAGCCGTCCAAGATTTAGGATCCTCTTCAGGATACTCTGCTCCAGGATCCTGAATACCCGCTACTTCTTTATCCCGGGGATTCGTTGCAGGGTACAAGACATGTAATATTGGTATTTGGGTTCCTTCTGGTATCCTGATCGATGATCCCAGATTTGCTAAGGCATCTGCTTCAGCATTATCCTCTCTTGGTACCTGTTCAAGTGTAAAAACATCGAAATATCCTGCTAATTTTTTGAGAATATCGAGGTATTCGATTAATTTCTCACCCTTAACTGCATAGGATCCATTAAAATGGTTAGTAATTAACAAGGAGTCAACATATACTTGCAAATTCTTGATACTCATATTCCTAGCCAATTCTAATCCTGCAATTAAAGCTTCATATTCTGCCTCATTATTAGTAGCAGGAAATTCACACCTAATAGCCTGGGGTAATATGTCCCCCTGTGGCGATTTTAGTAGTATACCTAAACCTACACCTCTTATATTGGATGCACCATCAGTATACAACGTCCATGATCCTGAAGATTCTCCTAATTGTTGAACTTCTAGGTCTACCTCGTCCTGAATGTCACTACTGAAATCAGCCACAAAGTCAGCTAAAGCCTGAGACTTTATGGCATTTCTAGGTTCATATACTAAATCATAAGAACTTAACTTTACTGACCACTTGGCCATCCTGCCTGACATCTCTGGTTTCCTAAGCACATTTTTGCCAGGATAATTCGTTTTAACATGGATCCTATGTGTCTCAAAATAATGTCTAAGCTTTTTCGATGCCATGACTAGAGCTAATATCAATTTCTCTAAATGAGAATACCTAGTTTCAGCATCTAACAAACTTTTACTAACATAATAAACAGGATATTGCTGACCTTCATGGTCTTTTATAAGAACGACACTTATAGCATTCCCTGATACAGCGAGGTATAGGGATAGTGGTTCACCATTTTCAGGCTTCATCAATAGAGGTGCAGTTGAGAGATATCGCTTCAAATCCTGCAAGGCTGCTTCATGCTTTGCTCCCCATTCAAATTTCTTATTCTTCTTGAGGATATCATAGAATTCCTTACATTTTTCCGAGGATCTCAAAATAAATATGTTCAATGCTGCAACTCGTCCTGTTAACCGTTGAACATCCTTCATATTCGAGGGTGATTTTATATCCAAGATAGCTTTAATCTGCTCCGGGCTTGCCTCTATCCCCCTTTTCGTCACCATATATCCAAGAAACTTTCCTGCCCCCACTCCGAAATGGCACTTAGCAGGATTCAGCTTCATGTTATACTGATCCAGGATATCAAATGCTCCCTTGATATCCTGGAGGTGATCCTCAGCCTTTTTAGATTTCACCACCATATCGTCAATATATACCTCCATGGTGTCCCCCCAGCTTATCTTTGAACATCATGTTTACTAATCTCTGGTATGTTGCACCTGCATTTTTCAAACCGAAAGGCATAGCAGTATAGCAATATATACCTGTCGGTGTCATGAAAGCAGTATCCTCCTGATCCGAAGGCTCCATTTGAATCTGCTGAAATCCTGAGGATGCGTCCATGAACGTTAACATTTCATGCCCAGCAGTAGCATCCACCATTGCATCGATATGAGGAAGGGGGAACGGATCTTTAGGACAAGCCTTATTCAAGTCCGTGTAATCTACACAGACTCTCCATTTCCCATTTTTCTTCTGCACTACGACCACATTTGCCAACCACCTTGGGAACTTGACTTCTCTGATCATCTTGGACTTCAATAGTCTTTCAATTTCCTCTTGGATGATCGTATTCCTCTCAGGAGCAAATTTTCTTCTCTTTTGCTGAACAGGCTTGAATGATCTGTCAATTCCAAGCTTGTGAGGGATAATGTCTTTGGATATGCCTGTCATATCCTCATGCTTCCATGTAAACATTGACATCCTGCATTTCAAAAAGTTAGTTAACCGCACCTCAATATCCTGTGGGATATTGGTTCCTACGAGCACCGAGATATCAGGATTATCCTGATCCAGGATAATTTTCTTCACATCCTGCTCTGAAGCTTCCAAGGTATCCCGGGCCCGCATCTTTAATTGCTATGCTTGATTAGGCTTAGTTGAAGATTTCATCGAAGATGAGTAGCATTCTTTCGCTTCCTGCTGATCACTTTCAACCTTGATAACTCCCCAAGGGGTAGGGATCTTGATGCATTGATGATATGTTGATGGCACAGGCTTCATATCGTGAATCCATGGTCTCCCCAGTATGATGTTATAGCAGGATAAGGAGTCCATCACACAGAAGCGTTGTATCGAGTTGACCCCTTCAACGTATACTGGTAACTTTATCTCTCCTACAGTATTTCTAGCTTCTCCATTGAAACCAACGAGCACAGTGGACTTCGAAGTAATGTCCATCGGAGATACATCCATCCTCTTCAATGTTTCCAGCTGAATTATATTGACAGAACTACCGTTGTCTACCAGTATCCTGCGTACAAAATGGTTAGCCACATATAATGTTATTACCAAAGCATCATGGTGAGGATCCTGAACAGTATCCCTGTCATCACTATCGAAAGTGATCACTTTATCAGTTGTGAGGGTAGTCATCCTGACTGGTTTGTCTCCCCTTTCACTCTTAGCTTCCTTTGCATGTCTGTTAGCCGCCGAATACGAAGTCCCACAAATGTCGGATCCTCCTGAAATAAAGTTAATTATCTTGGCATCTGCTGGGGGTGATGCTGCTCGTTCAGGATCCTTCTCGGGATCCTGCCCTTTATTCTTCTTTTTTCCCAGCAAGTCCTTCAGATACCCCTTGCTTAACAGGTAACTTATCTCTTTCCTTAAAGCAATGCAATCCTCGGTCATATGTCCGAAGTCTTCATGGAAGGCACACCATTTAGATTTATCCTTCCAATCAGCTTTCTGCTGGTTCTTTCGAGGCCACCTAGCTTTTCCCCTAAACCCTGCATAGCATACATTAACTCAGGTATATTAACAGAAAAGCAGTATTCAGATAAGTCAGGATATTCTTTAGGATCCTCGTCTTCAACAGCATTCACTTTCTTGTTATCATTTCTGCCATATGGCTTAGAGCGATATGGCTTATATGAAGATTCTGATTTCCTGTTAGTTGATTCATAGGTTGAGGTAGAATTCATCCTCTCCTGCATCTTCTTGTCATCTTCCAAACGGATATATCTCAAAGCCCTGTTACGAGCTTCATGGGGATTCCTACAGGGATTCATTACAAGGTCCTGATAAAACTGAGAATCCTTTTGCAACCCCATCTTAAAAGCTTGCACAGTTGTTGCAACGTCAAGATGTGGGATATCCAAGGATTCTCGACTGAATTTGTTCACATAACCCCTCAAGGATTCCTGAGGCCCTTGAGTTATCCTGTAAAGATCACTGGTTAGTTTCTCAAAACTCCGGCTGCAAGAAAACTGACTATTGAATAAATTAACCAAATGAGCAAACGAGGTAATTGAGTGAGGAGGGACATTTAATAGCCATTTTAAGGCTGATCCTGTCAGGGTAGACCCAAAACCCTTGCACAAGCATGCTTCCTTGAGCTCCGGAGGGATAGGGTTAATCTCCATTCTTTCCCTATACTGGGCAATATGCTCTTCAGGATCCGTAGTCCCATCATACAGCTTCATGTTGGGAGTCTGAAATCTTTTTGGGATTTCAGCATCACAGATAGGATATGCAAAGCGGGATATCCTGTGGCTGTCTTGGGATACTTCCGGAATTGGCTGGACCACTCCAGGTACGCTGGATATCATGTCCTTCAATTTCTGGAGCTCCCTGGTAAATGTTGACGTCATACCTGCATCCTGCAAAGAGCCATTGTTGTTAGTAGCAAGAATATTATTATTTGACACATTACCGGTCTGAGGATTTTGGCTATATCCTGAAGCATATCCTGAACTCCTCACAGTCGACATCCTGACCGAGGAGGGTATCTCAGGGGTATGATTCTGAGAATGGCTTGGGACGATATTCCCCCTGTTGTCCTCAGTGTAAACTGCGGAACTGAAATTCAAAGCCCTGGCCTATATAGGAGTGACAGTTTCTTCAGCGGGTCTACTCGAGCTAGCTTTTAAGAGTTGTATTTCACTTAACAGCATTTGATTAGTTTCCTGTTGCTGCCTCATTTGTTCCTGCACACTTCCAAATAAAGTTAGAATTTCATCATTAGAGGCTAAAACGGGAGCAGATCCCTGAACTCTCCGAGTAGGGATAACATCTTGAGATTGTGAAGAAAATGGCATCCTTGGAGGAGGTGGTGGAAGCACCGAACCGGTAGTAGCAGAGGTTGCAGCAAACATAGTGGAGGAGCTCATGTTTGATCTTGAGGCCATTGTAAACAATGTGGCAAAAAGTTTTGAAAATAGAAAACCGATTAACGATTTTAAAACGATTTTTAGTAAAAGTAGCACCACTTGCCCCACGGTGGGCGCCAAATTGTTTTGGTAAAAAATTACCGAAGCAATTTAGTGATCAAATTAGTTAAGTGAGGTAGTGTGCTAATATTACGTGTGAAAAATGTGTTAACCAAATTAGTTATGAAAACAGTTTCAGGATACGGCTCGGGATATCGAATTGTATCCACAATCAAATAATGAGCAAAAAGGTAAAGGTTGACACGTGATGTACGAGGAAAGCCCTTGATCAATCTAGATCGCCGGCATAAAACCTCGGGAGCTAACAATCGCAGCTGCCTTGTTCTTCTATTGCTTCAAATATCAGGATACAGTGCAGGATGTGGTGCGGATCGACTATGTGTTACAATGTAATTCGAATACAAGTGTTGTGTGTTTGCGATGAGCTAGAGAGAAAGTGTTCAAAAATGTGTAAGTTGAGTGCCTTAATCTGATCCGCCCCCATCTATTTATAGTAAAACGAATCTAACTAACTATCCTACATAACCGGGATCCAACGAATATTCCTTAGCCGAACGTTGTAGACCTGGTCTTTCGGGTTCAACGTCTCTCCTTTAACAAATACGCCCGAGTCTTGAGGAGATGAAGTCCATTTGACCGTTAGCAAGTCCCAGTTTTTAACCTGTACGTGATTAATTCGATATACCTCAGGATATCACCCAGGATGTTAGCAATATCCCCGTCCAGTATCCTGATCGCAGATAAACAATTAAAAGCAGGATATAGTTCAAGATATGTATGCTTAGAAAATGAGCCATAACAATTGGTGTTGTATTTTATTATATTATTGTGGCATACTTTTGTTTATGGAATTGATAGAACTAATATCATATTATTGAATATGTTATCGCAAATGGATTCTCTATTATATTATGTTGAAGAGTGCAGACGTTCAATCAATAGAATAATTGAAAATATATCTTTTTCTTTATGGTTGTTGTTGCGTGTTTACGTAAATAGTTGATTTTTTGATTGATTAATTTAGATCGATATATAACAAATCTTTTGGTTAACTACAGTAAATAGTATTTTTTAGGCTCAACTCAAGAAGATTCAAGATTTCATGATGTTCGTGGCGGCAGTGACCGCCGGATTGTATGTATATATATATATATTTTCTTTTTCTGATAACTACTCTTTAAGAATACGAATTTGTGTATCTTCCTGTTGAATATGCATATGTATATACTACTGTGAAAAAGGAAGATAACATATGAACATTGAAAAAATATTTGACACATAGTAAGGATAATGATGTGTACCAGTATGTGAGGAATTGAAAATGGTGAGTCTAACGTGTCTGATGGCCAGTAAATCCCAGAGGAGAATCAAAGTGCTGATAACGTGATAAAAACCTAAGAGAAATAGAGATAAACTGAATTATATTCTTCATTCTATTCAACAATACAATAAATAGATAAGCATAACTATAAACTCTAAAGCTCATAATTAATGGGTTGGGCCTAAAATTCCTTCTTTAATATTTGATGTTTCTGACTGAAGATTTTTAGTACTTATTAGTTTTTCATATCAGTTTGTGGTTTTGGTTGAATGTTTATTGAATTTATGGAATGTATCATATCATTTTATTTGAATATTCGATAATAATTGGTATTAATATTATAGATTATATGTATTTTTTAATACTATGTAATATACTAATATATACAAATATGCAATAACAATTTATTCCATGTTAAAAAATTAAGCTATTTTTAGCTAAGCTAAATACATGGTTAACCACCCATAACCGACCCGCTATAACCATCAAAACCGAATAACCTTAACCACCATAACCAATCGGTTATGGTTATGGTTTTTGGTTAAAACCGACCCAAACCGACCCATGCATACCCCTAGTTATAGTAGTAGGCCCCTCTTTTGATGGTGACGTTAGCCTCAATCTAGTGGTTTGAGTCAGCAAAGATACAATCCCACTAGGTCGGAATATTAAAAGATAATTAAGTAAGTTATTAATGCAAAATGTGGTGGACCCCTCTTCTGAGGCGACGATCACCCTTAACCCATTGGTCTGAGTCAGCAGGGATACAGTCCTCGTAGAGTTGGTTTAATGTTTTAATAAAAGTTTAAGAAAAGGGGGATTCAAGATTTTTACACCTCTCCCGTGGTGGGTAATTGTAACATCCGTCAAAATGAATTCTCAAAATCCGGCCCGTTTTAGAAATCCGGATCCTCAGTCCTCACCCTTTAAATCATAGAATTTTTTTCGCAAATTTAATTAATCGTTGGGCGTTAATTAATTAAATTAAATAATTAATGGCAAATTTATTTTTTTTATATATAAAATAGTTAACTTAAAATGAGTTTTAGTTAACTAAGTTAAAGCTTAGTTAGTTCAGTTAGTTAAACCACAGGGACTGTTTGTGTATATAAGTGAATTAAACCACGAGGACTGTTTATGCAAATTTTAGAAAGTGTTGAGAATCAAAACAAAAAGAATTGGGCACGCCCGGAGTCGAACCCGGGCCATTCTTGTCCCAACGCGCATCAAAAAACCACTCCCTCAAGCCTTGATATCGATTAGATTCCCTATCCAAATTAGTCTTATACAGATTTTCGATTGAACCTCCTTTTGAAACTTAATTGCCGCCAAGAACAAAGACAGTTGACCACCTTCCTTTTTTGCCTAAGATCGCTGATTGTTCGGGATTTGATATCATTTCCGCGTTTCCTTTTTAGACACAATCATGAGCCTCGACTTATATTAACACACGTATTTCCTTTTTTTCGTTGATTCCTGATTTGTCGAGATTGATCTTGAATTTATACGGTTTCTGTTTTTAATCCGTGATGAAACACCTTTATAGATAAACCATCTTTCTGGCTTAATCCCATCTCTCTTCTTCATAAACTTGAAACACTCTCTGGTACTCCACATCTAAACCATTGGCTGCCACCTCTATCTACACCACCACATTTTGGTCGCACACCCTTCACGCTAATTCATCGCAACCTCCTTCGAATCCCTTCACGTACCTTGGAGAAGAGAAGCTCACAGGAAAATATGAGCATCGCCGGAGATCAAGGAAGCTGCCGGAGCCGGAGATCGATGGGAGTTATTTCCTTCTTTGCGTATCGGTATACCTCCTCCCACCGAATTCAATTTCTTCTTTCTATCTTGTTATTTTTTTAAATATTATAAACTGATGAGGATTTAATCATGTACAATGGGGGAGGGTTTCGATTCTGCGTTTAAGGAAGAAGATGACACTGTAATCAGTGTCTTAATAAAATGAAAATCATAAACATCCAAACATGGCTGCTACAGTGGACTGGTTAGTGGTTGTTCAGTGTTACGGGAGGTTACGGTTTCGAAACCCGGCCTCCGTGTTCATTTGTTTTCTCAATATTTATTCGTGCATTTTTTACTAGAAATCTTCGTACGCAAAGTTGGTAATCTTAAACTCCATCAACTCCGCTCGCGGTTACGTGTATTTCCTACGCAAAACTGTGAGTATACTCGATCCCATTTTCGCTTTAACACTTTGGGTGCAACGTGTATTCTATACAAAAAAAGCAACGCTTGAAACCTGTTATATTCACACTTTATCCACCATTAAACATGAAACTTGTTATACTTGTTAAACTCCTATGCTATACAATTATAGCGCTATAGGAGTAATGCAACACCCATTAGTCTTGGGGTATTGTTAAGTTGAACGTGTTAACCTCCCGTTAGTCTTTGGGACATGCAAAGTTGCACTGTAAACTAGTGTTTGAACATATAGTGACACCGTTTCAGCATATTAGTAACTGGTATCATGTTATTCATGTTGGATTTGAGTATTTAAACTTTTTTATTCTACTTTATGATATATATCAATGTCACACCCTCAAAATCCACAAGTGGAGTATTACCGCGAGGCGTGTGACTGACCAGGGTCATGCCACCAATCATAATAAATACTAAGTCAAGTAAAGTAAAACCATCGTAAACTAAACGTTTAAAGTTCACCAAACCAAAGTCCAAAATCAAATTTAAAAGACAGCGGAAGCATAAGATCAAAAACCAAAATATAAGTTTAACGTTTCATAAATTTATCATGAACACACAGCAGTTCATGTCCCACAACGACTCCTTCCCCATGCAAGCTCCAACAAATAACCTAACGACCTGAAAAGCATGTGGTAACGTGTCAACAAAAGGTTGGCGAGTTCACAGTTGGTTGTCTGTTTTAATGTTGTTCCAAGAACCATAAGTTAAGTTGTTTCGAAAACCAAAAGTTATCCAGTTACACGTTCCCATAACCATATACCGTGGGGGCTACCCCAAGTTGTAAACCACTAGACTCGTTACAATATCGACTACTGACTTAAGTCATGTTTATGTGCCCTACGTCAATGTCTATCATCATTGACAGTGCCCAAGTACATTTGTCCACTCCCGTCCTCTGCGGTACGGTGTGAGGCTTGTCTGACCTAATAGCGCTATAACTAATGACCCCTTCGCCAATGGCTCGGTGATTAAGTTGATATAAAAATGAGGACTTCATGATAGATTTTTGTCTAGTAAGCTTAAGTTTGTCGTCCTACCCAAGGAGGATCGAGGTACGTATTCTATCCAAGGAGAATACGCAGATTACATCCCACCTAAGGGGGACAGTTGTTACTTAACCCATTCCGATTACATCCCACCTAAGGGGGATAGTTATTACTTAACCCACTCCCAAACCACCGAGAATCCCATGCTTTGACGAAAGTGTGAACTCACCTTTGGTTGCTCGGTTGAACTCTTAAAACAGCTA
Organism: Helianthus tuberosus; assembly: GCA_030545235.1. NCBI lineage: Eukaryota > Viridiplantae > Streptophyta > Magnoliopsida > Asterales > Asteraceae > Helianthus > Helianthus tuberosus. Next base: position 14,824 of record JARYGA010012192.1, read on the forward strand.
ACAATCAGGGTTGGTCAATCTCGTCCTAGTATAATGTAACACCCCAAAAAGTGGGTTTGGTAATTTAAACCCGGTTAATATAAAGGAACGGGTAATATACCGCTAGTGGTAAAAGTGGACCGGTAAACAAAATAACTAGGAACAAATTTACCTAGTTATTAACATGTAAATAAGTAGCAAAACATGGAGTTGTAGTCTTAAATAATGAAAACTAAACATGAGGGACCTAAAAGAGAAATAGTTGAAACCTAATTAATAAAATCTAACTACTAAACACAACACACACATTGAGTGTGTGTGTGTGTGTGTGCATACAGTTAGGAGAAGGAACAAGGGTGAAACCCTTGTCAAGCTCAAACCCAAAATTGAAGATCAATTCAAGGCCCGAATTGAAGCATGAACACGAATAATGATCACCTAGACAAGGGGATCATAAGGTATGTAGAATTTTGATGTTTGATGAAGTTATGAAATTTGATGAACACTACTAGTTGTGATTTTTTATATGAATCGTAGAGGTTATGGTTGGATTTGAGATGTATGCTGGCTTAGAAACAAACACTAAGTAAAGACAATAATTTAGGTTTTTGGATGAATTACCACACCTAGTTAAGTGGGTTTATGTTTAATCCACGAAATTGTATGAACTTAATTATGAATATGTGTAGTATGTGATGTGTACTTGTTATATAGATTGAGTATGGTATGAAATTGGTATGATGTTTACTTGTGTTGACGAATGAAAGTGATAAGTAGGAAGAAAAGCATGGAATACTTGTACATTATGCTTAGAAAGTAGTACGCACAACAAGTTTTGATGAAATGTCTAAATGACAATAATATGTGAAATTTTATGCAGGTAATGGGTAAACATGTATAGAATGTGATAATAATGTATTTGATAGTAAACTAACATGAGAAGTATGTTTTAGATATAGTTCATGTAGAGATTATGTTGGAATGATGTTGCGTTGCTAAGCTTGGGTCATGGTGTAAGTTGTAGAATTATGAGAACTACTAGTATGGTGTGTGTGTATATATCTATGTGATCATGTGGTTGAATGAGTATTGCATCATGAATATGAAATGTATATAGAGTCATTAGTATAGTCTACTAAGATGACACGGATGTTTGAGATTAAGTCGAAAGTTCATATGATAAACCGTTCACTTTCTGAAAGTCAACTGTGCATAAGTAGCAAGGTTAGACTTTTTGTCACAATTGTAATGTTACAGAAAGTCATATGATACGTCTTATATCAATATGTGTTATAAGTGATGACGTGATGAATTATAAGAGTTTGAAAAGATGTGATTGTGGGAGTATGCCTTATGCTTGTTTGAATTGACTAATGAAAGTCAAATGTGAGATATGAATTTGATATGGTTGTTCACACGTACAATCATATATACTAACAAGAATGTGAATGCAATTACATGAACGTATAAGGATCATGTCAACATGGATTGAAGCACGGAAGGCTAACGGGTCAAGAGACACAAGGAAGCGAACGCAAATACGGACGCATGAGGTAAGTGAACTCCGGACTTACCCTCTAGTTTAATTTAAAATGTATTGTTGTATGGCAATTATTGAAAGTCATGTAAGAATGTATGAATCAATGGTAATACTAAGGTAAGTTTTGGGAAATGAGTCGAAAGTGGTTAAGTAAGTCCGAAAGTGCATTATAAAGATCAAACGGGTCAAATTTAGGAAGTGAGGTAAAGTAAGATTTTTGGCCATAAAGGCATGAGGTAAGGTAAGAGTGAATTGAGCTGTTGTATGCAAATCTGAGATAAAAGTATGTATATGAAAATATTGAGCTGCTGTATGCAAATCTGAATATAAGGATATGTATATGCAAATATTGAACTGTTATACGCAAGGCTAAACACGGGTTTTCAATACGTTGAGATTATCTATCGAATGTAAATCAATGGTATGTGCTTATACAAAGATGTGGGTTTTGAATACGTTGAGATTATCTCTTGCTAACTGTATGGTTATTGAGAATGAAACAGGAATGCAGGCATGTAAGTGTTGGGCTTACGGAGGAGCGAGGCCCGATGTAAAGAACAAATATAGAGGGATAAAATGATGGAGTAGTATGCATAGCTAAATAGCTATGTTGTTATTTAATGTTTATATATTCATTTAATTATGTATGACTTCACCATTTACTAACATGTTGGTTATGTATATGGTGTCCCCAGGTTTGTCTGATTATCATATTCATCATGAGAGATAAGAGGATGAGGGTCGAGCTAAAGATCATGGATTCTATGAAAAGGTTGTCACGTAGTAGTAATCATTTTGTCAACAAGGTTATTTAATTGAGAACGAATGTCGTATTTATTTTTAAAGAAGTAGTGTCTAATGGTTTTAAGCATGTTAGAATAGTTTTAAAGGAAGAAATTTTATGACCCATATTTCCGCTGTGTTGTTTGGCGTAAAAACGCTTACGGGACTTACAAGTTGGTATTAGAGCCCTGGTTTGAATGAAACTAAGTACTTGGAGGTAGGTACTTGAACTCAAACATGTGTGCTCTTGTGACTAGGAAGCCGTACAATCCAAGAATCGATCAAGACCCGAAGGTAATCATGGATGGTTGAGGAGGATGTTACGAAGATGCGGTCTAGGACAGACACCAAAGCATGTAATAAGACAATTGACCCTAGGTATGTAAATTTCTATATGTGGGTACCAATGATGGTAAAACCTCTCGAGGGAAGGGAAATTTTAAATAAAAGACAATGATGATATAGTGATAAAGTTTTGAAAATGTTACACGAGTCGAGACCCAATTCTCTGGGTATAAAGGTGATGATTACATGAAGGCATGAGGATAGTATCTGGATTGCGTGCCTGGCCAGTGCGCAAGAAACATACGACACTCCTGAGGTCATGATAATTATTATTGGTATGTCCGGTAGGATTGGAAAGTAAGTAGTCGTGTGTGTGAAAGGAATGAAAAGTATGAAAGGAAGGTTTGAATCCAAGAAATAAATACAAACATGAAATGAATAAAAAGAGTGAAGTTATGAATGAAGGTTTGAATCCATAGATGAATACGGGTCAAACTTATGTAGAATGGAAAGTATGAATGAAAGTTTGAATCTGTAGATGAGTACGGATCAAACTTATGTAGAATGGAAAGTATGAATGAAAGTTTGAATCCATAGGTGAGTACGGCTCAAACTTATGAGAATGACCAGTATGTATAAAAAGTTAATCCGTGGATGAATACAGATTAAACACATAAGAAAGAAAGTTAGAATGGAAGGCATGAATCCGTAAGTAGGAACGGATCAAGTACGCAGAAAAGTATAATCAGATGCAAGGTAAGTAAAGCTTACACCCCTTTTCATAGAATACTTATTTATTTTATGGGTTATAAATACGATAAGTTAACATTCAAAATATGAGGTTCCAACGCGAAATAATACGGGTCGGAACAAGTGAAAATGATGAAAACCATGCTTACTGGTAAAAAGGGGCAAACGGTAATTTCGTCATGAAATGATAAACATGTAAGGTGTTTTAAATGGTTACCTTATATGTTAAGCCAAAATGAATAGCGAGGGTAAAATGCTAACTTAAGTCATGTGAAGATGAATAAAAGTTGATGTTTAAACGACACACTACGACGTAAGCCATGATTGGTTTAATGTGTAAGAAAAGGATTTAAGAATTATGACTATATGGTGAAGATCCGTAATGGGTCAAATGAGAGAAATGGTAAATAAATACCATTCTATTATCAATACAAATTGTTTGGCTATTTAGGCCAAATGGGTCAAATGGTGATGTTAACACCATTTGACAATAACGACTAATATAAGTGCTTGTCGAGTTTCATGCTCACAGGGGTGAATAGCGTATGGAATTTGCGTTGCTGTTAATTAGCAATTTATTAAGGCAAGGTATTAAAATGGGTCAATACTTTTACCCGAGCCAGGTATGTGTAAATAAGATTATACCTAAATATACGAGTTTGATCAAGTATATCATTGAAAGTACTTCGCCGTAAAAGGAGGGGCTAAAGTTGACCAAAACGCCCTTGAATGACAAACCGACAAACGACCCTTAAGGGTTGTTTAAAAGTAATTTTTATTATCAAGTAAGTCTTTTGATAAGTGTAAAAGTTAAAGGTATAGACCTTTTGGGTCAAATGTCTTGTAGTGAATCTTTTTCGTAAATTGACAAACCGAAGGGTAGAATTTGGAATAAATAAGTTTACTATATTAAATCCTCCACAAATGTAGTTGTGATGGAAGATAAGTAGATATCTTAATGTGAAAATAGGAGTTAAGGAAAGTATAAGCGAGATTTGAGCTAAGTGCTTAAATCTCATTAAACGGGTTGAATAATCTTAACACATACCGGATAACGGATGCCTAAATCCTGTGAATGGAACTCCGGATAATGAGAAACTTTTATAGTTATAATGTTCATGTGAGTTTTGAGTTTAAACAAATGAGTTTGTTTGATGAAAGTATGAACGGGTTGAATAATTCATAAATGAACATTAAGCCGAAACTTAAAAGTTAAGAATTTCCTTAATCCGGATGTTGGATTTCAAGTTCACATGTTAGAAAATCAAATAACGATCATGTAGGAAGAAACGGGAGGTCAAAAAGATAAACAGTTTAAAAGTTACGCAAGTTTTGGCGTTAACGGATAATGCAAGCAACACAGCTGCAAAACGAAAGAAGCAGGGGGCGTCACCGACGCCATGTGTAGGCGTTGCCGACGCCGTGTCTGGCTTACGTTTTTGCTGACACCCTAAATCACTGCCGACGCGAAGAACTAAGAGGTGTCGCTGACGCCTCATATGGCTGTCGTCGACGCCATTTGCTGTGGATATTCGCTAAATTTGTTGTTTAAGTTGTTAACCGTAGTCTACTGCGGATTTCCTAAACTTGATTTTGATTGTTTAATGGTTGTTTTTGGGTTATAAATCCAAGTTTAAGCACCATATAACTAACATTTGAGTTGTTATTGGTGTGTAAGTGATAGCTAGGACCTTACGGATGATGAACGAGTATAATGGATGAACCGAACATAACTGAAATTCAAGCTTCAACTTAGTTTCGTTGTTTTACGAACTGAATCAATTATTAACCTTGTAAGGGTTTTATAAGTATGAACGTGTTATCGTATCTAAAGTGTTAAAGTGTTTTAAACATTTATGAACTTTTAGTAAACCCGAAACATTGTATGAAAGTTTATTGGCATTATTTGTGTAAAATGCAAAAGTTTTTATAAATTCTCAATTATGTAATACTAATGAAATGGGAAATTTGTGAAAGAATTATGGGTGAATAAACAACAGGTGGAACAAAAGTATGAAATGAAATGTGATAATCGTGGAATTCTTGGCTGTCGAAAGTAGTAGATTTGTTTAAAGGATGCTCATGATGGGAGCTCATTTTAAAGATGAATGAAATCAATCTGGTACAGTATGGACTAGTGAAGAAGCGGATCGATCCGGTTTACAGATTGATGGGAATGCCATGAAATCAAGGTTAGTCAATTCTTTAACTTGTGGATGTTAAATAGAAAATTATAGATTCAATAGTACTTTCATGCAAACTAATGGTAGCACAAGCAAGACAAGCTATAAAAGGTTTGACTTTTAGAGGTCAACAAAGGAAGGGAATTTTAGTTCAGGCTTAATGTTATTCAGTAACGCACATATGTGTGTACAATAAGTAATGCTCAAGGTGACAAGAATGAAATGATTTGGAATTTAATCTATGAGTATACATAGTAGCATGTAACGGTAACAAACGTAAAATGATGTTTAACTCCCGAGTTAAGTATGAATTAGTGAGTATGATATAGTAGTTTGGTTCCGGTAGCAATACTATAACCGAATGTTTATGATATACTTATGATCATATCCTAACTCCTTATGTGGCTATGGAAGTAATTAAGAAGAATGTTAATAATGGCATGTTGTGATGAGTATTTGTATGATGAATGTAAGAGTGACATGCCTAACATGATTTATGAATAAAAGTAGAAATAATCGAATTGTTGTGATCCATGAATGCATGGAAGTATTACGCTTAATTTAAGAAAGCAGGGATAAAATATACGATTATATTTGTTCATGAATAAAGCCTTTTGTAAGGCACAAGTGAATTCGTGCCATGGTATGCGTTTTGAATGAAACAAATGAATGAACATGTAGTGATGATCGTCACTAGGGAACTAACATGAGGCAATAATTCGAAATCTAAAGGTATTCATTCTAGGAGTGTGTTCTAAGTGTGCTAAATAGAAGGACTAATGGTAACTGGTAAGTAAAGGTTATCATTGTCTTGTGGAAATGAGCAAGGTTTCGGGGACGAAACCTCTTTTAAGGGGGGTAAACTTGTAACACCCCAAAAAGTGGGCTTGGTAATTTAAACCTGGTTAATATAAAGGAATGGGTAATATACCGTTAGTGGTAAAAGTGGACTGGTAAACAAAATAACTAGGAATAAATTTACCTAGTTATTAACATGTAAATAAGTAGCAAAACATGGAGTTGTAGTCTTAAATAATGAAAACTAAACATGAGGAACCTAAAAGGGAAATAGTTGAAAGCTAATTAATAAAATCTAAAAACTAAACACAACACACACATTGAGTGTGTGTGTGTGCGTACGGTCAGGAAAAGGAACAAGGGTGAAACCCTTGTTCAAGCTCAAACCCAAAATTGAAGATCAATTCAAGGCCCGAATTGAAGCATGAACGCGAATAAACGATCACCTAGACAAGGGGATCATAAGGTATGTAGAATTTTGATGTTTGATGAAGTCATAAAATTTGATGAACACCACTAGTTGTGATTTATATATGAATCGTAGAGGTTATGGTTGGATTTGAGATGTATGCTTGCTTAGGAACAAACCCTAAGTAAAGATATTGAGTAAATTGCTATAATTTAGCTTTTTGGATGACTTACCACACCTAGTTAATTGGGTTTATGTTTAATCCACGAAATTGTATGAGCTTAATTATGAATATGTGTATTATGTGATGTGTACTTGTTATATAGATTGAGTATGGTATGAAATTGGTATGATGTTTACTTGTGTTGATGAATGAAAGTGATAAGTAGGAAGAAAAGCATGGAATAGTTGTACATTATTCTTGGAAAGTAGTACGCACACCAAGTTTTGATGAAATGTCTAAATGACAATAATATGTGAAATTGTATGCAAGTAATGGGTAAACATGTATAGAATGTGATAATAATGTATTTGATAGTAAACTAACATGAGAAGTGTGTTTTAGATATAGTTCATGTGGAGATTATGTTGGAATGATGTTGGGTTGCTAAGCTTGGGTCATGGTGTAAGTAGTAGAATTATGAGAATTACTAGTATGGTGTGTGTATATATCTACGTGATCATGTGGTTGAATGAGTATTGCATCATGAATATGAAATGTATATAGAGTCATTAGTATAGTCTAATAAGATGACACGGATGTATGAGATTAAGTCAAAAGTTCATATGATAAACCGTTGAATTTCTGAAAGTTAACTGTGCATAAGTAGCAATGTTAGACTTTTTACCATAATTGTAATGTTACAGAAAGTCATATGATACGTGTTATAAGTGATGACGTGATGAATTATATGAGTTTGAAAAGATGTGATTGTGGGAGTATGCCTTATGCTTGTTTGAATTGATTAACGAAAGTCAAATGTGAGATATGAATTTGATATGGTCGTTCATATGTACTATCATATATGCTAACAAGAATGTGAATGCAATGACATGAATGTATAAGGATCATGTCAAGATGGATTGGAGCACGGAAGGCTAACGAATCAAGAGAGACAAGGAAGTGAACGCAAATACGGACGCATGAGGTAAGTGAACTCCGGACTTACCCTCTAGTTTAATTCAAAATGTATTGTTGTATGGTCATTATTGAAAGTCATGTAAGAATGTATGAATCAATGGTAATACTAAGGTTAGTTTTGGGAAATGAGTCGAAAGTGGTTAAGTAAGTCGGAAAGTGCATTATAAAGATCAAACGGGTTAAATCTAGGAAGTGAGGTAAAGTAAGATTTTTGGCCATAAAGGCATGAGGTAGGGTAAGAGTGAATTGAGCTGTTGTATGCAAATCTGAGCATAAAAGTATGTATATGAAAATATTGAGCTGTTGTATGCAAATCTGAATTTAAGGATATGTATATGCAAATATTGAACTGCTATATGCAAGGCTAAACACGGGTTGTAATCTATCGAATGTAAATCAATGGTATGTGTTTATACAAAGATGTGGGTTTTCAATGCGTTGAGATTATGTCTTGCTAACTGTATGGTTATTGAGAATGAAACAGAAACGCAGGCATGTAAGTGTTGGGCTTACGGAGGTGCGAGGCCCGATGTAAAGAACAAATATTGAGGGATATAATGATGGAGTAGTATGCATAGCTAAATAGCTATGTTGTTATTTAATGTTTATATATTCATTTAATTATGTATGACGTCACCATTGACTAACATGTTGGTTATGTATATGGTGTCCCCAGGTTTGTCTGATAATCATAATCATCATGAAAGATAAGCGGATGAGGGTTGTAGGATCGTTTTCGGCCCTGTTTGAGTCGATCAGAAGAATTCCTATCCAAAACAAGAGGCGGAAACTAATGATTTGGTGCGATTTCAGCCGGATTCACTATTAATTGTTGTTGTATTGATCACTGAAGCAATTTCAAGCTCTTACAACACTTCGGCAGCACTTCGTGGCTTACCGGAAGACAACACCTACAACTATGCTATAGGTTTCGCTCATAAAACTATATATAGGCCAACAAGTTTCGCTTTTATGGTCATGACATATAAGTGAAACCATACACTTGCCATATAAGCGAAACTACATTATGACACATAAGCGAAACCTAGCACTATGACACATAAGCGAACCTAACTAAAGACATATGGGCGAAATCAGGTCAATGACATATAAGCGAAATCAGTCTAACACATGTTTTCTGATTTCGTGCCATTGTCTAACCTCTTTTGTCTCATATGTAATGATGCAATGATGACATCATCATTATGATGTCATCATCAAAGATGGTGACATCATCCTCTTTCATATCCGCAACGAGACTGAGACTCGACATAAGACGAAGACGACAGATGAATGCACCAACAAGGGTCGAGCTAAATATCATCGATTGTACGAAAAGGTTGTCACATAGTAGTAATCATTTTGTCAACAAGGTTATTTTATTGAGAACGAATGTCGCATATATTTTTAAAGAAGTAGTGTCTAATGGTTGTAAGCGTGTTAGAATAGTTTTAAAGGAAGAATTTTATGACCCATATTTCCGCTGTGTGTTTTGCGTAAAAACTCTTACAGGACTTACATATAATTACCACTTAGTCCATTAGTGGTTTCAAATAGAGCACAAAGTTCCTACACTCATCTACCACATAACATGCACTCCCTTTGACAGTTCATGCCCACACATACATTCCACCGATAACTACTCAAGAGCAAGCATACGATATTTCAGATAACACTTTCATTGACATATAACAAGTTGGATCAATATTAGATAACATAACCGACATTTGGGCATGCAAGTCACTACTTATATTGTTTCAGCTTTAATATCTAAAACTGAGCTGTTTTCGGGTATTTTATTAAAATAGTTAACTTATTCTAAAAATTCCCAAAACGTTACAAAATTTTTTCAACGATCTAAATATTATTGTGTAAAAATCTCAGGATCCAATTCATTAGCAATTATTTTACAAAAATCATTTACCGGGCTGCAATCAGATTCACCACTTTCTGACTGCCATCCACGGAAAAATTCATTCAAAATTCATCTACAGTACAAATTTCATCTAGTTGGAGAATTAAAATGACACACGTGACCATCTACAGTACAAATTTCGTGACCTAACTCTGTCCAGGTTTCAAGTTATGACGAAAAACATAACACACATTTTCTGCAGAAAAATGCAGCTTTTACTGCTGTACAAAACGGACCTTTAAAAATAGTAAACGACCTCGAAAAAATATTATTCCAGTGCCATTTGATTTGTTTTTCGAAAACATATAGTTTAGAGTTCAGAAAATCAATTTTTCGATTTATAACGGTCCATTTACAGCGAACTGAAGTTGGCTATTTTCATCAATCAGCATACAGTTTTTACATTTAAACAACGCCAAAACGCGTATAAACAATCCCAACCCTTCCTAATAACAACTCACAACAGGTTAATCATCAAGTACCATCTAACCATATCAAAATCACAAAACCCTAGCCGTAACACATCATGATTTTTCACAAAAAACGCAGCCAATGATCATTCATGCAAACAAACAATCGATTACTTCAACAAATCGCATACTTAACCGAAACAATTCATATAACATCAAAACCCTAGCATGTTAACTAAAAATCACAGCCATGTTTGTACAAAAATCACACCAAGAATATCAATCCAAATCAAGAACACTAACATTGAAGCAATAGAAGAGATTACACGGAAGTGAAAGGCAAATCAAGAAGCTGAACTAGGGTTAGATTTTCGCGGGGGGGGGGGGGGGGGGGGGGTTCTTCCTCTGGTTGACGATCACAAGGGGGATTATGGTTTCTGTTTTTTATTACTTATTCCCAAAGTCTCCTACATATAATTAAAACCCAAGAAAGTTGGGCTAATGGGCTACAAGGAACACGAGGTGTGGGTTTGGGCCTAATGTTTCAAATAAGGGGACTTGGGTTGGGGTTGAGCCTTTATGTGGCGCAAGAAGGGCGAAGGGGTGGGTTTGGGTTTGCTAAATGATGGTTTCGCAAATTTCGCATAATAGCTAGCTAAAACGTTTCGTTTCGTATTGCAAAGCATTATATTACAACGCTTCGTTTCACAAAATAACATATTCTCATATTTCAGTTTCGGGTTTCGGTTTCACATAATTCACATTACACATTTCCAAGCACACAATTGTTCAAATAAAATAAATCATCAAATTCAATTCGTTTAACATACAAGAATTTACACAGTAAAACGAAACGTTCAGGAATTTATACGAGTTGTCACATCATCCCCACGTTGAAAGAAATTTCGTCCAGAAATTTAGCACGTAGTCACTGAGGAAGCTAGTTGTGTTGTGCGTTTTTCCTGGGGTATCACATCATCCCCCCGTTGGTTTGGAATTTCGTCCCGAAATTCCAAAGTAGCTTCAGTACTGGAGTCACCTTTCTTAAACAACTGGGGGTACTTGCGTTTCATTTGGTCCTCTCATTCCCAGGTGAACTCTGGGCCACGATGGGAGTTCCAACGAACTCGAACAATAGGTATCTTGGTTCGTTTAAGAGTCTTGATTTCCCGATCCATAATTTCCACCGGTTCCTAAATGAAGCGCAACTGGTCATCGATAGTGAGTTCCTTGAAATGAACAATGAGGTTCTCATTTGACAGACACTACTTCAGATTCGACATGTGAAAGTCGTTGTGAACACCACTGAGTTCTTCGGGAAAATTCAATCTATAAGCCACCTTGCCGATATTCTCAGTGATTTTGAAAGTTCCGACTTACCGCGGATTAAGTTTGCCCCGTTTGCTAAAGCAAACCACACCTTTCCAAGGTTAGACTTTAAGTAGCACTCGATCCCCAATCTGGAACTCGAGCGGTTTCCTACGTTTATCGGCGTAGCTTTTTTGACGGTCAGGAGCTGCCGCCACTCATTGTCTGATTTGGGCAATCTTCCGTTATGTCGAGAACAAGTTCTGGGTCTGTGATTTGGCTGTCGCCAACTTCCGCCCAGCAAAGCGGTGATCGGCATTTCCGTTCGTATAAGCCTCGACATAGCAGCCTTGATGCTGGTATGGTAACTATTGTTATATGAGAACTCCACCAAGGGTAAATGTCTCTCCCAGTCGTTACCAAAGTTGATAACACATGCTCGAAGCATGTCTTCTAGAGTCTGGATGGTGCGTTCAGTTTGCCCATCCGTCTGAAGGTGATAAGCTATGCTCATGTCTAGACGTGAGCCGAGAGATTTATGCATCGCCTGCCACAACTCAGATGTAAAGCGTGAGTCTCGATCAGAGATAATAAAAGTTGGCACTCTGTGACTAGCGACCACTTCCTTCAAGTAGATGTCTATGAGTGTAGAAAACTTAACCGTTTCCTTGATTGCCAGAAATTGTGCAGACTTTGTCAGTCGATCCACGATCACCCAGATGGTGTCGTTTCCTCGCTGAGATCTAGGTAAGCCAGTGACGAAATCCATGGAAATTTGCTCCCATTTCCATGTTGGGATCTCGGGTTGTTAAAATAGTCCTGATGGCTTCTGGTATTCCACCTTAACCATGGCACAGGTCAAGCATTTACTAACATAAGTCTCTATGTTAGCTTTCATGTGGGGTCATCGGTACAAGGTTTTGAGGTCCTGGTACATCTTGTCAGAACCAGAATGTACAGAGTAACGAGACTTGTATGCTTCTTCCATCACAACTCTCGTAGGTTTTGATAGGATGGAAGCCAGATACGTTCCATAAAATAGTAAGTGCCGTCATCCTTGCGTTCGAGTTTCTTTTCCATGCCCTGCAGGGACTCAGCTTTGAGGTTCTCCTCCTTCAATGCTTCAACCTAAGCGTTTTGGATTTGGGTAGGAAGACTAAAGTGGATAGTAAGCTGTAGCGCACGTACACGCTTAGGTTTGGTTTCCTTATGACTTAGGGCATCAGCTACAACGTTGGCCTTGCCTGGATGATACTTGATTGCGCACTCGTAGTCGTTGAGGAGTTCGACCCATCGACGCTGTCGCATGTTCATCTCCTTCTAACCCAAGATATGCTGGAGACTTTTGTGATCGGTGTAGATGGTGCACTTGGTACCGTACAAGTATTGTCTCCACATCTTGAGTGCAAACACTACTGCTCCCAACTCCAAACCGTGGGTATTGTAGTTCCTTAAGTGAGCCTTGAGTTGACGTGATGCGTAAGCAATGACTTTCCCACGTTGCATCAAAACACAACTAAGTCCTTGGATAGACACGTCACAATAAACAACATAATCGTCTGTGCCTTCTTGTAATGAAAGAATGGGTGTACTACAGAGTTTCACCTTCAACAGTTGAAACGCGGATTCCTGAACAATCTTTCGAGTTAGAGTTTGAGGGATTGTGCATACGATCAAGAAAAGCGGGCTTTGTAACGTCAAAAGTCGTTCATTGGAAACTAAACATAGGGTTGTTTGTGTTGTAGGGGCGCCATGGTAAGGTGTAGGTATCATTCGGATTCCTACCGGTTCTTGGAGTAGATTCGGATGTCATCAAAGAAAACATGTGGCATATCTGTCAAGGTAGGCTAAATTCCAATGTCGTGACTGGGAACCTATCTCGGTCGTATAGAGTTCTAAGGACAATTCTCATGATACCTCCATATCTGTGATATTCATGGCCCATTGCTCCTCGAGAATGTCACACCCCTTTCTGTGGCAGAAGCACGAGGTGTGATCATGAAAGGTTCTCATTGCATACGAAAGGTAAACATACTACATGCTCATAAAATAATTTCGAATGTCAAACATTACATAACTGAAATCATAATTTAAGTGTTTACATCACGAGACATCATTTTGTCTAATAAGTTCACAACTTTATTGAAAGATAAACAAAGGCGACATCCAACAGCATGAGTAAGACCGCGTGCACATCCACTTTAGTTGCCTGAAATACATGTGAGTTTTGGAAAAAAGTCAACATAATGTTGGTGTGAATTCATGCAGTTATGTATTGAAAATGTTTTGTATACTTTATATGAAAAACATGATGAGTAACTTGTAAAAATACATTATTCTTGTGTAAATAAAGTAATCTTGTGGTATGAACCAAATAAAGTATTCTTGTGTACGAACTTCGTACAAATAAAGTATTCTTGTATAGTTAATGGGTTGCAAGTTGTCACACCCCGACCGCGTAAAACAACAAATCGCGGCGGAAACATCGGGGCGTGTCGTAACAGAATAAATTGTTTCATAACCATGGTATACAAAGTTGTATTTTATTTATTAAACAAGGGTGTTACATTGTCTTGAACAGTAAACAAAAGAGTTTATAACATAATTAAACATAGTCTAGCATCATTTTAAGTCTCTAAGGCACAGGTCCGCCCTAGTGTCATGATCATCATCCTACGGAAAAGCACCTGAAAACACATGTGAAAATAGGTACGTCAGCATAAAAATGCCTGTGAGATACATAGGTTTGTGAAAATAGGATTCATGACTTGTATTTGAGAAAATGTTTAGTCATGAACCTTGTAATTTGCTTTGTCTTGTAAATCATTTGAAAAACGATAAGATCAGTTGATATGTATAAGTAAATGTAAGGTTAAATGAATAACCATGTAAAATGAGTTGTATAAGATAAATTGTTTTGTAAATCAATGTCGTGTGAAAATATGTAATTTGTATAAAAATGTAATATGTCTATACTGAAATGATTTAAATAACGTTACGCTATGTAGTATTATACAAACACTTATATATAGGAAGTACCAGCGGCGTATCCACCATGTTTGTATCATATTACACACGTATCGTTACTCAAATCACTTACCCAAACAACCACCAATGTAACTTGTTCATGTACAAACCAATTGTCAAGTGTTATTGTGTAAACCATATCAAAATGTCAATGCCCAATGTAAACCACCAAATGTGTATATTAATGTCAAAATGTTTATGTTCAATGTAGATCATGTAATGTGTAACCAAAATGTCATGTATGGTAAGTGAAATGTATCAACTAAACCATATGTAAAATGCACAACAACAAGGTATTGAAGTAAAACATAGTTTAAATCAAAGTCACGTTGTGTGTAACAAATGCATGCCATACTGATACAAACATTTATGCGGTATTGTTAAAATGCATACATCCAAGCCTTGAGACTGTGGCGATAAACCCTTAAACAAATTAAAGGTTTATCTAAGTTATGTATATCGAATTCGGTCATTCCTTTCATCCCCTTTCCCTGGGATGTCCGGAACGGGAGTTGTCAATTCCTATGGTACCACTACCTACTAACGAATGGCGTAATTAATGTTAATGAATGTATTGTTCCATGTTAAACAAACCAAATGTCATAACAAAATGTAAGCATGTGAAAACAATGCACTAAGTATGTACTTAAATGAACACACATAGCGTGAAATGTAATGTAAAACGATGTACTAAGTAATGCACACAATGGGCACACCTAGCATGAAATGTGATGTAAAACAATGTACTAAGTAATGCGCACAATGGGCACACCTAGCATGATATGTAACGTAAAACAATGTACTAAGTAATGCACACAATGGGCACACCTAGCATGAAATGTAATGTAAAACAATGTACTAAGTAATGCACACAATGGGCACACCTAGCATAAGATGTAATGAAATCATGTACTATAATGTACTAACGAACATAGCATGTATATGATGTGAAAACATGAAAGCATGAAAGTAACAAGTAGGCACATGTGTTTCACCCCAAAATAGTTTAGAAAACAGTAAAAGAGGGGTCTATGTACTCACTTGAGATTGCTCAGATGTCTAAAGATAACCACCAAGCAATGATATAGATCACGGAATCAAACGGCACCTAATATAGGTAACTATGTTAATAAACCGGACCTAAATCGGAAGATCGGATAGAATGAGGGTTCGTAAACCAAATGAGTATGGGAACTCATGTAGTATGGTTTAACAAAGCCTACATACTAAATGAAACCTAACCTAAGTGCTTGTGACCCATTACGACCCGTTTAGGTAGCTTATGCTACTTTAACGCGTCGTTCGCGTGAAACGCGTTCGGACTGCCTAACTAGTCCTATGACAAGTAATATATGCCTTAACATGTCTAATATGATTGTCAAATCAGTTTAGATGTCAAAAGTTATGTTACATATGTTTAAAATGAATTTTGGCATCATAGGGGTATTTTGGTAATTTACCTAAGGCATATAAACTACCTATCATACAACTACTTAAACGAAGCGACCATAAGGTATAACCTCATAAGGTTATTCCCTATATACTATGGTCACCTAATGTGTTTGGTCGGATCCTAATGATCGACCAAACGGGTCGGGTTCGAAAGTATAAGCGATTGTTTAGATCGCTTACCTTACGACCCTATATAAGCACTAAACTAAAAGTGACGAGCTAAGCATGCTAAAACATGCTTAACTAAGTTTAGAAAACAGGTTTGGTATCAAAACAAACGGTTTTGATACCCATAAGTAGTTTGGTTACAAAATACGTAAGAATACGTATTCTGACCGAAACTACGGCTCGTCACGGAGCCTAGATAACGTGGTAATCAGTAGGTATAGTCACTAAGGACTATAACCATCGTGATCACGCTCACGTTATGAAGTTCAAACGAACTTCGCATCGACCATAAACTGGTCAATGCAGAAAGTCAAACAAAGTTTGACTTTCGGACTCGAAAAGCAATAAAAGAACGAAAGAATACTTACGAAGGGTCCCCGAATGCTAATCAAGATCAAAATAGCTCAGGTATGAAACAAAGGTTTCAACTTAGAGCACAAATGATCAGATTCTTGTGAGAAATGTGTGCAAATGTGATGGGTATTTATAGATTTCGGGTAACCGTTAAGATCGTTTCATGAAAACCGTGCTCGAATCTCATGCGTACATTTGTCAAAATGTTATGGTTACTGAAAATGGCCTATTAAGAGCTGAAAGGGCAAGTTTAGAACTTGTGGTTGTGGTTTAATCAGCTGATAATCTGCTGACTGTTTAGTCTGATCTGTTCTGCAGGTTGCCTTACGGACCTCAAAGCTGCCAATGTTGAGGTCCGTATGGTAACAACTTTGGCAGATTTACAGTTTTGGTCCCTGCAGTGCAATCAGCCCATTTTTGACACGTTTAAGGCCCGTTAACCCCATTTCAAAGCTCTAAAATGAAGTTAAAGTATAGGGAACTTAAAACATGCTCAAAAAATATCTCGGATGTCGGTTCGTTTAGCCGTACGGTTGCGATGTTCGGTTAATTACGACGGAATACGCATAAGTGCGAAAAACGATCCAAATGACGCGACGAATGGATTTTTCTTATGGCGAACACTAAAATATAATATAGTCATGTTCACATAAATTTTTTTGGTTGTCCGGATATATTCAGAACGTAAGTTATGCGTGAAAATGCAAACTTGTGCACTTTTTGACACTTTTAGTCCCTGAATGACCCAAAAGTTTATTTTAGCACACCGAACCCCTCAAAGCCTATTTCTAAGCTATGTAAAGGATATTTAAGGTGTGTTTAACTTATGGTCATGTTCCGGAATGTTCGTTACAGTTCAAATTGACATACTTTCGCAGTTTGTCAAGTTTAGTCCCTGTAAACGAATTTACTTGTTTTTGCCATACCAAAGCCTTCAAAACTTATTTCTAAGTTATGTAAAGGTTATTTAAGGTATGTTGAGTATATGTTGATGTTCTGGAGTATTTCTCGCATTAAACTGAGTACGTTTACGCACTAGTTTGCGTATAACTCTCCAGAAAGTGATGTAGAGTTTGGAATTGAACAAAAGTCAAAACATGAAAAAAGTAAAACACAATCAAACAAACATTGGGATCAAATAACATTGTTTTATTGATAATAGAACTGTTCATAGTGATTACAAGCACAGTTGTTACAGTCTCCCCTACTTGTGGAAATTTCGTCCCGAAATTTATTTAGAGGAAACTCGTGGAAAAAGATGTGGATATTTCGCCTTCATTTGATCTTCGCGTTCCCAAGTAAACTCAGGTCCACGTTTAGCTTCCCAGCGAACTTTGACCAAAGGAATGCGCTTGCGCTTAAGCCACTTGACTTCACGTTCCATGATTTCCACTGGTTTCTCAACAAATTTCAGTGTTTTGCCAACACGAATTTCGTCAAGCGGTATGGAGAAGTTCTCATCAGCTGAACACCTCTTGAGATTGGACACGTGAAAAGTTGGATGAACATTTCCAAGTTCAGGAGGTAACTCAAGTCTGTAGGCTACCTTTCCGATTCTTTCGACGATCTTGAATGGTCCAACGTATCTAGGTGCAAGTTTTCCTTTCTTTCCAAATCTGATCACACCTTTCCAAGGTGAGACCCTAAGTAATACTCGAT
The DNA here is from genome assembly GCA_030545235.1 of Helianthus tuberosus. Classification (NCBI taxonomy): domain Eukaryota; kingdom Viridiplantae; phylum Streptophyta; class Magnoliopsida; order Asterales; family Asteraceae; genus Helianthus; species Helianthus tuberosus. The sequence goes on from JARYGA010012192.1 coordinate 32,985, forward strand.
CACCGACTTGAAATTCCAAGGCTTTGCGTTTTGGGTCCGCGTAAATCTTCTGACGGCTTCTAGCTGCCTGAAGGTTATCACGAACTTTCTTGACCTTGTCAGTTGTCTCTAAAATGAGGGCAGGTCCAGTAAGTTGAGCCTCGCCAATCTCATTCCAGCAGACTGGTGAACGACATTTTCGACCATAGAGAGCCTCGGAAGGAGCCATTTTGATGCTAGTGTGATAACTGTTGTTGTAGGAGAATTCAATCAACTTAAGATGTGAATCCCAACTACCACCAAAATCGATCACACAAGCTCTAAGCATATCCTCCAGAGTCTGGATTGTTCTCTCAGATTGACCATCCGTTTGCGGATGATAAGCTGTGCTCAGATTAAGTTGGGTCCCCATAGCAGATTGCATGGTTCTCCAAAAATGAGAAGTGAAACGAGCATCTCTGTCAGAAATGATGTTCAAAGGAACACCATGTCGAGCTACAATTTCATCCACATAGATTTGAGCAAGTCTGTCAGCAGGAAAATCCTCACGGATTGGCAAGAAATGTGCTGACTTTGTAAGACGATCAACGACTACCCAGATGGCATCATGACCTTTCTTAGTGCGTGGAAGTTTGGTAACGAGATCCATAGTAATGTTTTCCCATTTCCAAACTGGAATCTCTGGTTGCTCCAATAAACCTGAAGGACGCTGATGTTCAGCCTTAACCTTAAGACAAGTAAGGCATTTGGATACGTATAAGGCAATGTCTTTCTTCATACCAGGCCACCAATAATGAATACGAAGATCCTTATACATCTTATCTGAGCCCGGATGAATAGAATAGCGAGACTTATGGGCTTCATCCATAAGCAAGGTACGAAGATCATCCTGGCTTGGGACCCACAAACGGTCCATGAAGTAATATGATCCATTGTCCTTCAGTTCCAGAGCAGGTGTTATGTGATAGGGAAATTCCTTATCCAATAGACCTTGTGAAACACAAGATTGTTGAGCTTGAGAAATGCGTGCTTGGATATCGGATCGAGCTTGAATAACAGATTGAACACGTACACAATGAAGCTTAGTACGTTCCTTACGACTCAATGCATCAGCTACGACATTCGCCTTACCAGGATGGTAGCGAATTTCGCAGTCATAGTCGTTTAAAAGCTCCACCCAACGTCGCTGTCTCATGTTGAGTTCCTTCTGGTTGAAGATATGCTGAAGACTTTTGTGGTCAGTGAAAACCACACATTTTGTACCATACAAATAGTGTCTCCATATCTTGAGAGCAAAGACAACTGCACCCAACTCAAGATCATGAGTGGTGTAGTTCTTCTCATGTATCTTCAATTGCCTTGATGCATATGCTATGACTTTGTTCCTTTGCATAAGAACACAACCAAGACCCAATTTCGATGCATCACAATACACGACAAAATCATCATCACCCTCAGGCAATGATAGAACAGGCGCATCGCAAAGCTTCTGCTTCAAGTGTTGAAAAGCTTCCTCTTGTTTGTATCCCCAATAAAAGGACATTTTCTTCTGAGTTAGAGCAGTTAGAGGAACTGCAATCTTCGAGAAGTTTTCTATGAAGCGGCGATAATAACCCGCTAGACCAAGAAAAGAACGAACTTCAGTAGGAGTAGTAGGCGTATCCCAATCCTTAATCGCACTGATTTTGGAGGGATCTACATGGATACCTTGTTCGTTAATAACATGCCCCAAAAATTGAACTTCTTTAAGCCAAAATTCGCACTTGGAGAATTTGGCGAAAAGTTGCTCTTTCTTTAGGAGTTCAAGGGTGAGACGAAGATGTTGCTCGTGATCAGCTTGCGTCTTAGAATAAATCAAGATGTCGTCAATAAAAACAATGACGAACTGATCCAAATAAGGTTTACAGACCCTATTCATTAAGTCCATGAAAACAGCAGGAGCATTAGTCACACCGAATGGCATGACTGTGAACTCATAATGCCCATATCGAGTACGGAACGCTGTCTTGGGAATATCTTCTTCTTGCACGCGAAGTTGATGATATCCAGATCGCAGATCAATCTTCGAGAAATAAGAAGCGCCCTGTAACTGATCAAAGAGGTCGTCTATGCGAGGTAAGGGATATCGATTCTTGATGGTAAGCTTGTTAAGCTCACGATAATCGATACACATCCTAAAGGATCCATCCTTCTTCTTGACAAAGAGAACGGGAGCACCCCAAGGTGAAAAACTAGGACGTATAAAACCTTTGTCAGAGAGCTCCTGAAGCTGTTTAGACAACTCTTGCATCTCAGATGGTGCAAGACGATATGGAGCTCTGGCAATGGGATTTGCACCAGGTACGAGATCAATGCGGAACTCGACTTGGCGTGCTGGAGGTAGACCAGGTAAATCTTCAGGGAACACTTCAGAATAATCCCGAACGACAGGAATATCTGAAATAGACTTACCCTTGCCTTTATCTTCTGTAACTTGTGCTAAGAAAGCCACATAGTTCTTCTGCAGATACTTCCGAGCTTTAAAACAAGACATGAGTTTGAGACCACCGGTAGGCTTCTCACCTTGAACCTGCAGAATCTCGCCTGTCGAAAGCGGCACACGAACAATCTTCTCAGAACAAACTATCTCTGCGTGATGCTTGGATAAACAATCCATTCCCACAATAACGTCAAAGCTTCCAAGTTGCATAGGCGCGAGGTCAATAGGAAAAAGATGGTCGTTAAGGTTCAACTGGCAGTTGCGAAGAACAGAATCAAGAATAATGGGTTCACCACTAGCAACTTCTACTGTCAAAGGTTTTCCTAGTTTCGTTCTAGACACGCGAAGCATTTGCTCAAAAGATAATGACACGAAACTCTTATCGGCACCAGAATCGAAAAGAACAGATGCAGGCTGATTATTAATAAAGAACGTACCGTTCACCACATTATCATCCGCCTGCGCCTCTTGGGCATTCATGTTAAAGACTCGGCCTCGAGCCGGAGCCTGATTCTGGTTCTGGTTCTGGTTCTGGTTGGCTAGCCTTGGGCACCGGTTTCTGTAGTGGGTCAGATCCCCACAATTGTAACAAGCACCTGGTGGGTATTGTAGTCGTGCAGCTTGACCCTGTTGCTGAGCAGGAGGTTGTGCAACTTGTTGAGCCGGGTTTTGAACTGCGCGATTCTGAGCAAACCGACAAACATCGGCAAGATGACCTGACTTCCCACAGCTAGTACAGAAACGGCACTGATGTTGCGGCTGATGGTGACTGTTGCATCTATTGCACAAAGGTGCATTCCCTGTATAGGGTTTCTTTGCTGGAAGCTGTGCGGGTTGGTTGGGAGCTGCCTGTTTAGCTTGGGCAGTGATAGCAAAATTTTGGGAAGCCTTACGCTTCCTTGACCTCTTCGAAGAACCAGAGTCCTTTCCATTCTTGTTTTGACCCTTCTTGCTATCCCCCTTGTCAGCCGACTGTTTCTTGCCCTTGTCACCCTTCCTATGTAACTTGTTCTTCCGGATCTGCGACTCAGTCAGCGTCGCTGATAACTCGATTGCCTGACGGAGTGTGGCAGGGTTACTACCAGTAAGAATATCTTGTACCGAGTCAGGTAGGCCGTCGATGTATCTTTCGATAGCCTTGTCGAGTGGGGTAACCATTGTCGGGCAAAGCAAGCTCAATTCTTCAAACCGATCAGTATAAGCCCTGTGCTCACCACTATCTTGCTTCAAAACATCAAACTCCTTCTCCAACGCCCGCTGTTCATGGCGAGGACAGAATTCCCTCATCATAAGGGCTCTAAGTTCAGCCCATGTCTGTGCGAGAGCAACTTCTGCACCCCGGTCTCTCATTACCCCATTACACCATGTAAGAGCCCTCTTCTGAAACACGCTCGAGGAGAACTTGACCTTGCGATTATCCGGGCACTGCACGTGGCGAAAAGTATTCTCAATGCTTTCGAACCACTGAAGAAGCCCAGTCGCTCCTTCAGAACCACTAAACTTGAGTGGTTTAGCCTGATTAAAATCCTTGTATTTGCATGGAACATTGTTGTTGTTGTTATTGATGGCTTGGTTCCATTGAGCAAAGAGATTTGGAAATTGAGCAGCCATCTGCTGCGCAATAATTTCTACCAGCTCGGCAGTTGCTATCAGATTGTCGCGTCGAGGAGGCATTCTAAAAGAGGTAAACATGAAAGGAAACGAGGGAGATGATTGGATGAAAAGAATGAGATGATAAAAACAAGAATTGCAAACAACTTAGATGGTGGTCATTCGTCCGTATCACAAAGCAAACAAACGACACACAGTGACTAATCAAAGTAAATGGATAAAAAATAATGTATAATGAAGACATGCTCGCCTATAAGTGAACACTCATCCCAAGAATTCCCAGGTAAGCACAACTGGTCTCGCGTCTGGTTGAGATGTATACGAAGTGCTTGCTAGACAGAAAACCCAGAATACAGGCATTCACCCTTCCAGTTTGCACGTGTTCACATTATTTAAGACCCAAAACCTTGACGAGATTTTGAAAATTTGAAGGCACAAGGCCAAAAATTTAATCAAACTGAAAAGGGTTCAAAACCATATAACAGAGGGTTCAAAACCTTGTAATAAATCATTCAAAAACAGATGATTGTTTTTCAAAAATCGTTTCGGAAAAATTTTGGCTTTTGTTCTGATAATCACCTAAGGATAGGTGATGTGCATGTTTTAAGATCTAAACACAAATAATTTGTCTTAGGGTCCTAGAAAAGTTATAGTCTAGGTCAAAGCATTACTAATAACCTAATTCCCTATAACCATTGGCTCTGATACCAACTCTTTCTGTCACACCCCGACCGCGTAAAACAACAAATCGCGGCGGAAACATCGGGGCGTGTCGTAACAGAATAAATTGTTTCATAACCATGGTATACAAAGTTGTATTTTATTTATTAAACAAGGGTGTTACATTGTCTTGAACAGTAAACAAAAGAGTTTATAACATAATTAAACATAGTCTAGCATCATTTTAAGTCTCTAAGGCACAGGTCCGCCCTAGTGTCATGATCATCATCCTACGGAAAAGCACCTGAAAACACATGTGAAAATAGGTACGTCAGCATAAAAATGTCTGTGAGATACATAGGTTTGTGAAAATAGGATTCATGACTTGTATTTGAGAAAATGTTTAGTCATGAACCTTGTAATTTGCTTTGTCTTGTAAATCATTTGAAAAACGATAAGATCAGTTGATATGTATAAGTAAATGTAAGGTTAAATGAATAACCATGTAAAATGAGTTGTATAAGATAAATTGTTTTGTAAATCAATGTCGTGTGAAAATATGTAATTTGTATAAAAATGTAATATGTCTATACTGAAATGATTTAAATAACGTTACGCTATGTAGTATTATACAAACACTTATATATAGGAAGTACCAGTGGCGTATCCACCATGTTTGTATCATATTACACACGTATCGTTACTCAAATCACTTACCCAAACAACCACCAATGTAACTTGTTCATGTACAAACCAATTGTCAAGTGTTATTGTGTAAACCATATCAAAATGTCAATGCCCAATGTAAACCACCAAATGTGTATATTAATGTCAAAACCATGGTATACAAAGTTGTATTTTATTTATTAAACAAGGGTGTTACATTGTCTTGAACAGTAAACAAAAGAGTTTATAACATAATTAAACATAGTCTAGCATCATTTTAAGTCTCTAAGGCACAGGTCCGCCCTAGTGTCATGATCATCATCCTACGGAAAAGCACCTGAAAACACATGTGAAAATAGGTACGTCAGCATAAAAATGCCTGTGAGATACATAGGTTTGTGAAAATAGGATTCATGACTTGTATTTGAGAAAATGTTTAGTCATGAACCTTGTAATTTGCTTTGTCTTGTAAATCATTTGAAAAACGATAAGATCAGTTGATATGTATAAGTAAATGTAAGGTTAAATGAATAACCATGTAAAATGAGTTGTATAAGATAAATTGTTTTGTAAATCAATGTCGTGTGAAAATATGTAATTTGTATAAAAATGTAATATGTCTATACTGAAATGATTTAAATAACGTTACGCTATGTAGTATTATACAAACACTTATATATAGGAAGTACCAGCGGCGTATCCACCATGTTTGTATCATATTACACACGTATCGTTACTCAAATCACTTACCCAAACAACCACCAATGTGGCGATAAACCCTTAAACAAATTAAAGGTTTATCTAAGTTATGTATATCGAATTCGGTCATTCCTTTCATCCCCTTTCCCTGGGATGTCCGGAACGGGAGTTGTCAATTCCTATGGTACCACTACCTACTAACGAACGGCGTAATTAATGTTAATGAATGTATTGTTCCATGTTAAACAAACCAAATGTCATAACAAAATGTAAGCATGTGAAAACAATGCACTAAGTATGTACTCAAATGAACACACATAGCGTGAAATGTAATGTAAAACGATGTACTAAGTAATGCACACAATGGGCACACCTAGCATGAAATGTGATGTAAAACAATGTACTAAGTAATGCGCACAATGGGCACACCTAGCATGATATGTAACGTAAAACAATGTACTAAGTAATGCACACAATGGGCACACCTAGCATGAAATGTAATGTAAAACAATGTACTAAGTAATGCACACAATGGGCACACCTAGCATAAGATGTAATGAAATCATGTACTATAATGTACTAACGAACATAGCATGTATATGATGTGAAAACATGAAAGCATGAAAGTAACAAGTAGGCACATGTGTTTCACCCCAAAACAGTTTAGAAAACAGTAAAAGAGGGGTCTATGTACTCACTTGAGATTGCTCAGATAACCACCAAGCAATGATATAGATCACGGAATCAAACGGCACCTAATATAGGTAACTATGTTAATAAACCGGACCTAAATCGGAAGATCGGATAGAATGAGGGTTCGTAAACCAAATGAGTATGGGAACTCATGTAGTATGGTTTAACAAAGCCTACATACTAAATGAAACCTAACCTAAGTGCTTGTGACCCATTACGACCCGTTTAGGTAGCTTATGCTACTTTAACGCGTCGTTCGCGTGAAACGCGTTCGGACCGCCTAACTAGTCCTATGACAAGTAATATATGCCTTAACATGTCTAATATGATTGTCAAATCAGTTTAGATGTCAAAAGTTATGTTACATATGTTTAAAATGAATTTTGGCATCATAGGGGTATTTTGGTAATTTACCTAAGGCATATAAACTACCTATCATACAACTACTTAAACGAAGCGACCATAAGGTATAACCTCATAAGGTTATTCCCTATATACTATGGTCACCTAATGTGTTTGGTCGGATCCTAATGATCGACCAAACGGGTCGGGTTCGAAAGTATAAGCGATTGTTTAGATCGCTTACCTTACGACCCTATATAAGCACTAAACTAAAAGTGACGAGCTAAGCATGCTAAAACATGCTTAACTAAGTTTAGAAAATAGGTTTGGTATCAAAACAAACGGTTTTGATACCCATAAGTAGTTTGGTTACAAAATACGTAAGAATACGTATTCTGACCGAAACTACGGCTCGTCACGGAGCCTAGATAACGTGGTAATCAGTAGGTATAGTCACTAAGGACTATAACCATCGTGATCACGCTCACGTTATGAAGTTCAAACGAACTTCGCATCGACCATAAACTGGTCAATGCAGAAAGTCAAACAAAGTTTGACTTTCGGACTCGAAAAGCAATAAAAGAACGAAAGAATACTTACGAAGGGTCCCCGAATGCTAATCAAGATCAAAATAGCTCAGGTATGAAACAAAGGTTTCAACTTAGAGCACAAATGATCAGATTCTTGTGAGAAATGTGTGCAAATGTGATGGGTATTTATAGATTTCGGGTAACCTTTAAGATCGTTTCATGAAAACCATGCTCGAATCTCATGCGTACATTTGTCAAAATGTTATGGTTACTGAAAATGGCCTATTAAGAGCTGAAAGGGCAAGTTTAGAACTTGTGGTTGTGGTTTAATCAGCTGATAATCTGCTGACTGTTTAGTCTGATCTGTTCTGCAGGTTGCCTTACGGACCTCAAAGCTGCCAATGTTGAGGTCCGTATGGTAACAACTTTGGCAGATTTACAGTTTTGGTCCCTGCAGTGCAATCAGCCCATTTTTGA
>JARYGA010012193.1:0-23223 GCA_030545235.1 Helianthus tuberosus
CCGAATTGACATCATCCCTGGAGCAGCACCTGTTGCTAGAGCACCTTATAGGTTAGCACCAACAGAAATGAAGGAGTTAAGGACACAGTTAGATGATTTGTTAGCCAAAGGTTTCATTAGACCTAGTTCGTCTCCTTGGGGAGCGCCGATCTTGTTTGTCAAGAAGAAGGATGGATCGATGTGCCTGTGCATCGATTACCGTGAACTTAATAAGGTCACTATCAAGAATAGGTATCCTTTGCCCAGGATCGACGACCTGTTCGATCAATTACAAGGGGCAAGCTACTTCTCTATGATCGATTTGAGGTCAGGCTATCATCAGTTGAAGGTTAAAGATGAAGATGTGCATAAGACTGCATTTAGGACTCGTTATGGTCATTATGAGTTCCTAGTGATGCCTTTTGGGCTCACTAATGCACCTGCCGCATTCATGGATCTCATGAACCGCGTCTGCAAGCCTTATCTGGACAAATTTGTCATCGTCTTCATTGACGACATCCTTATCTACTCGAAGAACCGAGCTAACCATGAGAAACACCTTCGCTGTATTCTTAAACTTCTACATCATGAGAAACTCTACACCAAATTTTTGAAGTGCGAATTTTGGCTTCGAGAAGTCCAATTCCTTGGACACGTGGTTAGTGAGCGTGGTATCCAAGTAGATCCCGCTAAGGTAGAAGCAGTTATGAATTGGCAAGAACCTAAGACACCTACTGAGATTCGTAGCTTCCTGGGTTTAGCAGGATACTATAGGCGATTTATCGAAAACTTCTCAAGGATTGTTGCGCCCCTAACTTCGTTGACACGTAAGAAGATTAAGTTTGATTAGGGCCCTAAGCAGCAGGAATCCTTTGACATTCTTAAGAAAAAGTTGAGCAATGCTCCCGTATTAACATTACCGGATGGAATTGATGAGTTTGTAGTGTATTGTGATGCATCACACACTGGTATGGGCTGTGTACTCATGCAGAAAGGCAAAGTTATTGCCTACGCCTCACGACAGCTAAAGGTGCACGAGAAGAACTACACCACCCATGACTTGGAGCTGGGTGCCGTTGTATTTGCATTAAAACTATGGAGACATTACTTATATGGAACCAAGTGTGTGATCTATTCAGATCACAAGAGCCTTCAACACTTGTTCAATCAGAAGGACTTGAACATGAGGCAGCGACGCTGGATGGAAACTCTAAATGATTATGATTGTGAGATAAGATACCATCCAGGCAAGGCAAATGTAGTTGCTGATGCCTTAAGCAGGAAGGAAAGAGTGAAGCTGATAAGAATCAATGCTAAGAGAATTGAAATAAAGAATAGTTTGAACGAGAGGATATTGGCTGCACAGAAGGAAGCTGTGTTGGAAGCTAACTATCCTGAAGAAAAGCTAGGAGTAACTGAGGAGCAGTTATCCTATGACAAGGACGGAATGCTGCGATTGAATGGACGAATATGGGTTCCAGTTTTTGGAGGACTTCGAGATGTTATCCTCCAGGAAGCCCACGGTTCCAAATATTCCGTTCATCCTGGAGCTGATAAGATGTACCAGGATCTAAAGGCAAACTACTGGTGGATAGGCTTGAAAAAGTCTGTAGCTGCCTATGTAGCTAAATGTTTGACATGTGCGTAAGTCAAAGCTGAGCATCAGAAGCCATCAGGTTTGCTGCAACAGCCTGAACTTCCCACATGGAAGTGGGAGATGGTGACTATGGATTTCATCACCAAACTGCCAAAGACAAGGAAGGGAAATGATACTATATGGGTGATAGTAGATAGACTGACGAAGTCAGCACATTTCCTACCCATTAAGGAAACTTATAGCTCTGATATGTTAGCTCAATTATACGTAGATAAAATTGTAGCTCTGCATGGTGTACCAGTGTCAATTATCTCTGATAGAGATACGAGATACACCTCTCATTTTTTGAAAAGTTTCCAACAGTCTTTGGGCACGCGTTTAAATTTTAGTACGGCTTACCATCCACAGACAGACGGACAGAGTGAGCATACCATCCAAACGCTGGAAGACATGCTTCGAGCATGTGTGATTGATTTAGGTGGCAGTTGGGATAACCACCTACCATTGATCGAGTTCTCCTATAACAATAGCTACCATACTAGTATTAAGGCTGCGCCTTTTGAGGCATTATATGGTAGAAAATGCAGAACACCTATTTGTTGGGCGGAAGTAGGAGAAGTTCAATTATCAGGACCTGAATTGGTCTTTGAAACGACGGACAAGATTGTCCAGATTCGTGATCGCTTGAAAGCTGCCAGAGATAGGCAAAAAAGCTACGCTGATCCAAAGCGTAAATCTCTAAAGTTTGAGGTTGGTGATAAAGTTTTGCTTAAAGTATCACCCTGGAAAGGGGTGATGCGTTTTGGTAAGAAAGGTAAGTTAAGCCCAAGGTATATAGGACCATTCAAGATTATCGAATGTGTTGGGTCAGTGGCTTATAAATTAAACTTGCCTGAAGAGCTCAGTGCTATCCATAATGTTTTTCACATCTGCAATCTGAAGAAATGCCTAGCTGATGACACGCCAGTCATACTGCACACGGATGTGCATATAGACGAAAGCTTGAAATTTGTGGAAAAACCATTGTCGATTGAGGATCGACAGGTAAAGAAGCTTCGAAGGAAGCATGTACCTATTGTAAAGGTCAAATGGGATGCCCGTAGAGGTCCCGAATACACATGGGAGGTAGAATCCACAATGAAAGAAAAATACCCTCATTTGTTTCAGTAAATCTCGAGTTCGAGATTTCTTTAAAGGGGGTGAGGATGTAACACCTTGAAAATTTACGTCAAATAATGTATTGACACGTGTCATGAGCTTTGAATATGTGAAAAAGTACTTTAGAGGGACTAAAGTTGACAAACAATGAAACTATGTGAATATAAGGGTCCAAAGTGTCAACAATGGATAAATAGGCCCTACAATAACCCTATATGGTGTTTATAAGCTTAAACGAATAAATCATGGATCATACGAAGCTGAAAATGAAAGAAAGTGAGGAATTACAAACTACAGGGGCTAAATGTGTCAACATGTTGAAAGTATACCTCTGAGTGACCTTTTAGCAAACCCGAAGCTTTGTAACGATAAAATATAGTCACTAGAATATGTGGTAAAAATTTCATAAAGTTTCGTTATCGTATGAGAAAGTTATGATCAAAACCGTGTACGAAGGGTTAAATGCGTCAACGTTGAAATTTGTGACTTTTCGGGTAAGCACAAAGTTAACCAAGGACATAACCAAGTTTGTAAAAGTCCCAAGGTCCTTAAAAATCAGGTTAGAGGGTCTAAAGTGCAAGAAAAACAAGTAAAACCACGTTACAAAGGACCAAGGACTGAATTGTAATAAATAGAAACTTGTTTGGCTGGTTGCACGCTTGTACGCGCCCCGCGAGGGGGTCTTCGCGGCCCGCCTACGACCTGCCAGCGACAAAAACATGCAGATGCCAGTTAACAGCCTGAAACCGACTTTAATCTGTTGTTTTTTTATACCAGAGGCTCCCTCCAATGGTTTTTCATGCATAGGGGCACCTGTGCACATCTGGTAACATTTGTAGACCCTTGTGGCATCATCTTGTGAGATCAAATTTGATATATAAGAACACCCAATGTTGCAACAATTTCACATTCACTTGCATTCTCAATTCTGGAGCTCTCTGGTCAGCAACAAGGATTCATTAGGCTCCCTAGTCGTGATTAGGACTCTTGTAAGTATTCTTAACCCTTTCTAATTCGTTTTAGCTTTTTTAGCTATTGGTCAAACCATCGTAATTTAAGTTTGAATTCGAGATTAAATGAAATTTACTCAGTCATTTCTCGAATTGAAAGTACCTATAAGTAGGTATTTATGTGGGTAATAAACCTTTAAAAGGGTACTTTCAGATTCTCACTCTAACTATGTTAATTGTCGAGTCAAAGCTTACTTTAAAAAGTCAACAGAATGTTTATTTTCAAATTAAAGCATAATTATCAATGTAGGATACATGCAACCTATTTGATCATTAATATAACTTGGTAACCAATGTAAGAACATGTCCCAACATGTTCAACTCGACAATTTTCAGTTTAAGACCCGGATCGAAACCGAAAGTCGCATAAATTGACTTTTGCTTTGACTTTCAGTTCTGACCCATCTATGCATGTTTTAGATCTATCTTAGAGCTTATTTTAGACCAGGTTTCACATAAGTATAACTCTATGAGATTATACAACTTGGTTCATTATTTATCCGATTCATATGCATGTTTCCGATTAATGCTTAAATGTTGACTATTATGCCCTTTTGACTATAAAACGTGATTTTTGAAAAAGTAAAAGAGTAGAAACCTTAGTTACTGATTTATAAACTTGCACCTAAAAATTTACATCAGTTTGAGGTCTAGATTAAGAGTTATGCTCATTAGCGTAATTTGAAAGCTTTATGTTAATTAAACGGCGTAATTAGCGTATAGCCTATTTAAACCCACTTTTTGATATCAAACTTTTTACCCACTGATGTAATATAATATTTTGGGATTTTTGAAGATTTTTATTTAATTTTTGGCTGAGCATAACATAGGTCTCTAAGTTTGATTCGGTTAATGCCGGTTTTGCCCTTTTAAGCCATCAAATGAGTTTTACAAATCCTTTTGACCCCAAACCTTTTTCTACTGATTTTAATTGATAAATAGAATATTTTGAGCCTTCTGGAATTATAAAAATATCAGCTTTCCTTTGAAAACCTGGAAATGGCTCCAAATCGTCTTTTTAAGCGTTTTTAAAACATAGTACGTACTATAACCATATTGAACATATAAGGTTGATACCTACTGATATTTTTAGTATATTTTTATTTAATAACAGTAAGTAAAAGTTTTTAAACTCAGGTTTCCAGTTTTGACATTTTTAGCCTTTGTGAAATTACCAAAATACCCATAAGGTGCATAGTTTGGTTTTAAGTGATAAATTTCACATATAGGTCATACCCTACTGTTATAACTTATTAAATTAAGTGTATTTACTGTATAAATCAGACCTGTAACTCAGATTACTAATTAAACTCTTTTATAATCTTTTAAATGACCAAAATGCCCTTATGAGGCATAAGTTGAGTTTAAATTCGCAAGTTAAAGCTGGACACCAGTGGGTAAAAAGTTAAATATGTTTCTAAGTGTCTAACTTGTTCGCAAGTTAAACCTGAACACCAGCAACCCTCAGGTTTGTTGCAGCAGTTAGATAAGCCAGTATGAAAATGGGAGTTGATAACAATGGATTTTGTTACCAAATTACCCAAGACAAGGAAGGGTAATGATACAATTTGGGTGATTGTAGATAGGCTAACTAAGTCAGCTCATTTCCTACCAATGAAAGAAAATTTCAGCATGGAACAGTTAGCTAAGTTATATGTAAATGAAATAGTTTCATTGCATGGAATTCCCTTATCAATTGTTTCTGCTAGAGATAGCCGTTTTACCTCTCATTTTTGGACAAGTTTCCAAAAAGCAATGGGAACCAAGTTGAATCTAAGCACTGCTTATCATCCTCAAACGGACGGACAAAGCGAAAGGACAATTCAGACATTGGAAGATATGCTTAGAGCTTGTGTAATTGATTTCGGAGGTAATTGGGACGATCACTTACCATTGATAGAATTTTCTTACAATAACAACTATCATACCAGTATCAATGCTGCGCCATTCGAAGCACTTTATGGACGAAAGTGCCGAACTCCAGTCTGTTGGGCAGAAATTGGAGAAAAACAATTATCTGGACCATAGATAGTACAAGAAACAACAGATAAGATTGTAGATAGGCTAACTAAGTCAGCTCATTTCCTACCAATGAAAGAAACTTTCAGCATGGAACAGTTAGCTAAGTTATATGTAAATGAAATAGTTTCATTGCATGGAATTCCCTTATCAATTGTTTCTGATAGAGATAGCCGTTTTGCCTCTCATTTTTGGACAAGTTTCCAAAAAGCAATGGAAACCAAGTTGAATCTAAGCACTGCTTATCATCCTCAAACGGACGGACAAAGCGAAAGGACAATTCAGACATTGGAAGATATGCTTAGAGCTTGTGTAATTGATTTCGGAGGTAATTGGGACGATTACTTACCATTGATAGAATTTTCTTACAATAACAACTATCATACCAGTATCAATGTTGCGCCATTCGAAGCACTTTATGGACGAAAGTGCCGAACTCCAGTCTGTTGGGCAGAAATTGGAGAAAAACAATTATCTGGACCATAGATAGTACAAGAAACAACAGACAAGATTGTAGATAGGCTAACTAAGTCAGCTCATTTCCTACCAATGAAAGAAACTTTCAGCATGGAACAGTTAGCTAAGTTATATGTAAATGAAATAGTTTCATTGCATGGAATTCCCTTATCAATTGTTTCTGATAGAGATAGCCGTTTTACCTCTCATTTTTGGACAAGTTTCCAAAAAGCAATGGGAACCAAGTTGAATCTAAGCACTGCTTATCATCCTCAAACGGACGGACAAAGCGAAAGGACAATTCAGACAACGGAATATATGCTTAGAGCTTGTGTAATTGATTTCGGAGGACGATCAGTTACCATTGATAGAATTTTCTTACAATAACAGCTATCATACCAGTATCAATGTTGCGCCATTCGAAGCACTTTATGGACGAAAGTGTCGAACTCCAGTCTGTTGGGCAGAAATTGGAGAAAAACAATTATCTGGACCAAAGATAGTACAGGAAACAATAGACAAGACTGTTCAAGTCAAGGAAAGACTAAAAGCAGCACGCGATTGACAAAAGAGTTATGCGGATAACAGGCGAAAACCGTTGGAATTTCAAGTAGGTGACAAGGTGTTGTTGAAAGTTTCTCCTTGGAAAGGAGTAGTAAGATTCATCAAAAAGGGAAAGCTAAGCCCTAGGTATGTTGGACCTTTTGAGATTATTAAAAGAATAGGACCTGTAGCCTATTAGCTACAACTGCAGAGGAAATGGCAAGAATACATGATGTATTTCATGTATCTAATCTAAAGAAATGCTTAGCCGATGAATCATTAGTAGTGCCTCTTAAAAATATAGAGGTAAATGAAAAGCTTAAGTTTGCAGAAAAGCCTCTACAAATTGAAGACAGGAAAGTCAAGAATCTCAAACACAAGAGATTAGTTCTGGTCAAAGTGAAATGGGATTCTAAGAGAGGACTAGAATACACTTGGGGAGCTTGAATCAGAAATGCAAAAGAAATACCCACACTTATTCCAGTAGACCTCGAGGACGAGTTCTAAAACAAGGTGGGGAGGATATAACAACCCTCCTAAAATATTTCCGACACCCCTAATATATTTAGAATGTCCCTAAACGTCTTAACATACACCCCGTATACGAAAAACAAGCCCAAAATACTTTAATTTTGAAAAAATAAAATAAAAACAATTTTTAATAGTTCCTGGCGGGCCGCGAATACTTGCTCTTCGTCTTACGCGGGCCGCAACAGCTGGTTACCAGGGCGAGCCCCCAGGCTGCCACGTTTCACCACTCGTGTCAAACCTAGTTCAACGAATCAGCAAAGCTAAAACCTACACCCCTAGCTCGTGGGCCGCGAAGGCTAAGCCTTCGGCTTACTCGGGGCGCGACAAACTTGAAAATCAGCCCTATAAATACCTTCGATCGGCCTCAGTCCCAACTCGCTCAAACTTTTCGAATTCTCTCTCAATTTTGAATATTAGAAAGTAGTACCGGGCATTATACCCCTCTAATTAACGAAGTTCTGCCTCGTTGTAAGTATCATAACCCCCGGTTACGTATTAGATACGCTGCCCGATTGATCTAGGGTTCCGTAACGGCTGTCGAGGTTCTGCCCGACATAGTCGTTGGAATTCTGTCTCGGGTGGCGTATTAATAATGTAAATATTGGGTTATTATACTAACGCGTGTACATTGTGTAATTAATAGATAATCACCAGGAAATCACAAAGGAAAACCCTAAGATAGCAATATGAGTAATCTCCTTTTTTGTAAATTGTTTTTACAAAACCTCAAATGTTTTACATTATATTAAACAGTTATTGAGTATTTGTATTCTACAATTATCGTCGGTATGTTGGGGTTTTGTATACAAAATTTGTTACTACACTATGAGTAGTAACATGACCACAAGTCGGGTTGACAGTACCATGGGTGACAATTAAAGTAGAAAATAAACAAATGTAATTGCGCGACCGCCCTCAATGCTGTAAACGGTTTTACTTATCTTGATTAAACTGGGATCCACTCACCAGTATTTCCCACTGACAAAATATTTTTAAACGCGTTTCAGGTAACAAAATGTGAAAGCCAAATAGAAGCCAGCTGGATAGCACTGAAAGCTTGGAAAAGTAGCTATAAAAGTTACCTAAATAAAGAGATGTTTTATTTAAATAAAATATGGTTTATCCCTATGAAAATGTGTGTACTAGAGACTTGGGAATTTCCCACGTGTTTAATATTATAAAAGTGTGTTATTTTACTCTGATAAAATATTTCCTAACTACGGTCCTGATGTAATTTCCGCTGCCAAATTGATAAACATCGATACCACTAAAACTGGCTGCGGCCGCCCGTTTCCGGGTAAATAGGGACGGGGGTTGCGTCAGGGATTTAGATTTTTTTTTATTGGGGGGGGGGGTCGGTTTTTTTTAGGTTTTTTGGGGGGTTTAGTTTTTAGCATTTAGCTTGGGGGGTGGGGGGTTAGTTTTTTTTTTTTTTTTTTTTGGGGGGGGGGGGGTTAGGTTTTTTTAGGCTTTTTTGGTTGTTTTCACATTGGTTCTCGCAATAAAGGTGGTTCTCGCATGAACTTTACCCTATATATATATATATAGTCTTAGGATCCTGTAAAAAGGACATGTTTCGTGAGAAGTGTGAGAAGGCATAAAAATTCATATGTAGACATAATGTTTTGGACTTAGACATAATGTTTTGCGTTGTTTTGGCAAGAAAAACACTAAACATAACAATTTATGACACAATGCTATGAATTTTAGGCTTAAAACTTAAAACACCATGTCAAGAACGTTAAGTAGTGTGTTTTAAGTGTTAAATAGTGTTTTTTAAATTCACGTCCATAATATGTTGCATTGTGTTTTAAATTGTTATGTTTGGTGTTTTTCTTGCTAAAACAACAAAAAAACATCATGCCTAAGCTCAAAACATGATGCCTACATGTTAATTTCTATACCTTCTCACACTTCTCACGAAAAGAGTCCTTTTTACAGGAACCTACAGAGAGAGAGAGAGAGAGTGTGTGTGTGTGTTTAAAATACAAAAGTCTCTTAACCGTACACGACCACCCGATAATGTTCGTAATTATGCATATAACATGCGTAATTATGCATATATGATGCGTAATTAGGGTTGAAACAACCCATGCGTAATTTTCATATTTGGTGGCATGCGGGTTTTGATTTTTTAATGTTCGCAATTATGCATTATAAAGTGCATAATTATGGTTTAACCCAAACTATGCTTAATTATGCATTATAACGTGCGTAATTATGTAATAACGTGCGTAATTATGTAAAGTTAATTACTGTTGTGCCACCGCGTTCAATTGAAGACCTAGAGGTAGGTTAGATGTGCAATAGCTCCTTAGCGTGCGAGGGTACGCAACTTAATTACGCATGTTCATTTGTAAATTACGTACATTATAAATTTCAAACCCTAATTACGCATAAAGAAGAAAGCACACATGGTAAAAAAATACTCAAAAACACTATCTCTCACACACACTCTCTCTCTATATATAGAGAGAGAGAGAGAGAGTGTGTATAAAATAATTTGTTCACGTCTTAAAAAATATAAATTAATTCGTGACACTATATTCTTATGCGTTTGCGTTTATGTCATGAACTTAATTCGTGACACTGAATTCTTATACGTTTGCGTTTATGTCATGAACTGAATTTGAAATTATAATAAAATATTTATTTCTCTAATAACATTCTCTTTCATTTCATAACAAATTTATTACAAACAAACCACAGGTACAACATATTAAACATATTAAAACCCTTCATACTTCAAACGAAACAAGACGTTTATTTCCTAATTAATGACAAGGCATTAGAGAACTGCTTAGCTTTCAAGATTAAGTACTCTTTCACGGTCAAAGATTTAAAACACGGCTTCTGAAACTTAGACGAAGGAGCGACCCTAGACTCAACCGGAGGTCCATGAAAGTAAGCAACTGATATCCGATGCTTTGATTGATTCACCATGGCTCGATGAGTTAGAACCGGAAACTTTGCATTAGAGAATATATGCAAGAGATCACCTACATTCACCACAAATGCATCCTCAATGGGTTGCACCTGACTCCACCCTAACCCTTCAACAAAAATCTCTAACCCGCTTACGCCACTTTGGTTGAGAAGGGTTAGAAGGAGGGAGTCTGTGTGTGGTGCAAGACCGATGGCTTGGCTAGGGTTAGGGCAAGATGGGTATGAGTTAAGTTGAAGTACAGCTTGAGCGTCGTGAGTTGAAATAGCCCAATTAAGTTCTTCTTGTGTAACATCTAATGTCTCGAGGATTATAAGCAAGAGGTTGTGACTAAGTACTTTCATTTGATTTTGGTAAGCATCCATTGTGTCGCTAGAATGATATTCATAAAGGAATTAAAAAATACATTAGTTATGTAAATAATGTACAAAATACGAGTCAAAGAATGATCATAAAATATTGAATGCAATATTCGGTGTTAGGTTACAATTTGGTATAAAATTTTACCAATGTTGATGTTATATACTTGGCATTTGATATTATATACAATGTCGGGTATGTGAAAAAAAATATTTTTGATCTATTTGCTTTATATGTTAAAAGAATCTAATTATATGTAATTGAGTTTGTTAAATCCGTTTTTATATGTATTTAAAATTCGAAAAAAACTTCATTAACTTATTCACAACAATGAACAAATTACATACATATAATTTTGATTCTACATCTAAAACTCAATATAATATTAATTTTTCGTTAATTTTCCTTATAAAATATAAGACAAATTTAAATTGTATAAATTTTATATTTTAATTATTCCTTAACTAAAGTTGTGACCAATTTAATTTAAAATTTTCTTTACAAAGCTTGCGACCATTATAGCTTTACTTCAATATTTTAAACAAAATTAACCACCATTTTAGACTTTTTATAGCGTTCAAAAAAGTTGACAAAAACATATTTTTCGACAGTTGTCAGATCTTTTCGATGACACACTTTGGTTGGTAATAGCCATTTTATTTATATTATAACAGTTAATTTTTTTATTTAGTGATACTTAATTCGATTTTGCATATTAGAGAGTTTTAAACCATTGAAAAGCATGGCAACTAATATATGTAGTTGTAATTTATGGCACCGATTGACCATATGATAAGTTTAATGATCTATACGTCACTTGCATGAATTTGCATGTTAAACTTTTGCCAAACACCAAAAATATCAATTTTCAAAATGTAATTTTAATATAGAATTGTTGGAATAAAATCTACAAGAACGCAAACTTACCAAAATCCTTGATAATCATGTGGCCAAAGAACCTTAGCATCATCAACACAAGAACCCATGATGGTGAACCCTTCATGCCACATACATTTATCATAGAAAGGTGATATTCGAGCCGAACCATACCCAGTAGCTCCATCAGCTGACCTTAAAACCTTGCATTTTTCATGAGTCGGTAGAGCAAAAAGCCTTTGTGACTCAGACTCGACCTTTTTGATCAACTCAGAGGGTACCCCATGGTTAATGACTTGAAACATGCCCCATGTTTCACACGCTTGACCTATAAGACTCCTGGCACCGGGACTAGCGAGATCAATAACCGGAATCAATGATTCTTTAAGATGATGGGGTTGAATCTTGGTAAGGGGTTCGCCAAATTGAGTCCATGAATGAGATTCTGGGACTTCGTCTAACATATCAAAGTCGACGGGGGTGATATGATGATCGGCCATAGGGTCATTTCTATAGACTTCCGAGAGAGTGGTCATGATCACAACTCACAAGAGTTTTGATGTTACTTTTGTAATTAGGGATTTATAGAAATTCAAAGTGAACCTTTGTACAAGTTAACTGGAATTGATCATGCTAATTTATAAGTTTTTGTATACTAAAAATACACCTATATATGTACATTAAACAATATTGTGGTTGCAATAAATGTCGCTTTTATATACATTAGAATATCTATCAACCAACCCATTTTTGACGGTGTTGTATACGTTTTTTTGGTCAGCTTATATGTTTTTATGCAATATATTAGAACAAAACATATAATATAAATAAATTTTCCGTGTAAGTTGTGTTGCATGCACGCTTGATGCAAACTTCCCTTTTTTGTTGCTACGTTTTCTTGGTTTATAGTACATGACACTTTCATACAAAGCGTAACACAATATAAATCAACAAATTAAGGAAACGAAGAAAGCAAAGAGTACAACCAACAATGCCTTAAACAAAGGTTTGGGCCTCCCCGCGATGCAGGGTTGTTACATAATGACATGACCCATGTTACGTGTCTGTTTACAACTTTGTAGGTACATTTGTACAACCAAAATTTATAAAATTTTTACAAAATTAATTGTCCTTTTGATGTTCAACCAACACGTCTTGTGAACATTTCACTTCACAAAAGTATATTTTGGTTAGCTTCACAGCTGTCTGGGACCTTTCTTAGCATCATAGCTGCCACCTGCAAGGAAAAGAGAATCAGAGTAAGCATCGACATTGTTGTAGCACATGTGCTATGTGTTCCGTTGACGTATGTCAACATACACAAAACCTATATACCAAACACGGTGTACATATGTCAGGATTCTTCCCTAGATTTCGGTAACCTTTTGTAATATACAATGAACCTAACGAAAAAGCATTCTTACCTGGTGAGTCTGTTACTGTCCTTTTTGGCATGCTTGCTTTTGGATTGGGTGTTAATGGAGGCTTGATCACCGTTGTTGTCGAATGTGCACTCTTACCGATAGTGTTTATTGGTGTATCACGTGAACCTGCTGCCGCCTCTTCTACAACCCTTGTCATCACATACTGATCCTTCCTCACAAACAGATGCCTCATTTTTTTCCTTGCCTTCCATGAGCGTTATTTGGTCTGGGAGTTTCTTTGAATCTGCAAACCCTTGCTTCATCACCATGTGTTGACAACTTGTTTTAAAGACTGCTGGCCAACATTATTGTAGAATGTGACCTCTTGTGTGTCGGTATAGTTGCTGATGAGTGCGTTGACACAGAACCTATTATTAGATAATAAGATACATAATCTAGTTATACACTGCTTTTTTTAAGCAGAAAAACAACTAATTACTTGTTCACCTAGTTACATGTAAGTTATTTAAAAGGCTAATGATACTTACATGAAATTTGGTTGCACATCATTGTCATCCTTACACACATAGTTAAGAGATCCACCCTCCTTTGGATGTAGTTGTTTGGTGCACTTTGAACATAAAACATAAAACCATCCTCTATGTACGTGTATCTTTTCCAATGTTGCATAGCATTTAAAGTGTCACACCCCGACCCGCAACGGATATGGTACGAGGCATGATGATTGTCCATAGCTTATGACACTATTATAAGTTTAAATATTTAAAGTCACCAAATTAAATTGTCACACATAATCATAAGAATGTTCAACAAAAAGTTATACAATATCCAAAAGAAAATTAGTCATGAACAAATATCCATTTTATTACTAAGGCACATCCTAGGTGTCTTTAACTTCAAATCCTCCTACTCTGTACCTTTATCATGTTAGAAAAATAGTTTCGGGCCAATAATTAAGTCAAATTGTCAATAGTTCATCTAATAGATTTATAAAATAGACAATTATAACTAAGTTGTTTTTCTATCTAAATGATTAAATTTGTAAAAAGAATTAATTAGGTTTTATAATTTGTTTAATCCTTTTATCACAAAATAAGTTACCAATAATTAAGATCATGTTATAAAAATTCTATAACTCCTTTATTTTCTATAGAAATCAGAAATACTATGTGTAGTATAATATGTCAAAATTCATAAATAATCCATGTGGTGTCCGTAAATTTCTAAGAATTACACTAACTACTCTAAGATGATAATGAATAGTAACACAATTTCAATTTCATCAAAACAAGTCTCTAAAGTCAAAGCCCTAAATTATGATATTCAAGAACCCTAATTTATCAAGAAATTAATTTCGGATTCGTATACCCTTCTATCACATAAATGGATAGAAGGGTTTTGTAGAGCACTAAAATTAAACAAAATGGAATCAAGAATTACCGGATTTCGTTAAGAAATGAGGGAGAAACCGAGATATGAAGACTTGAGCCTCAACCTTGATCTTTACTTGAATTCGCGATTTTTAGAGAGGCTGATAAAAGAATTTAGAAGTGGGGAAAATTGTGAAATGAATAGAGGTTTTGTTTAGAATCAAGTTGATAAGCTAGTGATAGAAAATTAGATGAATTCTTTTGGTGTTCATCATAAACTTTAATGGAGGTAATGAGGAATTAAGTTTTGAGTATATTAGGTTAATTAGAGGTGTAATGGACACTTTTATGATGAAAATTAAGTTTCTCCATAATGCCAAATAAATACATATACAATTATTAACTAATTATATCCATAAGTTCATTGGTGATTAAATACGAGTTTCTTGATGAAATATATTATTAAGTAACAATAACACAATTTTCCTGTTCAAAAACAATAATACAATTTTTGTATATATATTACTATTTTTGTGATTATTAGTTCTAGGAAAATCATGGTTGCAAAACTCGCTAGACGCTCCCTAGTCGGTCGACCGGGGAGTTGAGAGTACTCGGCCTAGGCGGAGAGTACTCAGGTAAAAACTCAGACAAGTTACTTATAAAGAAATTAGTTTTCGGGAATGTATATATATGTCAAATATCATAAATTTACTAATATTTATAACAAAATACGTGAATATCAATATAAATAAAAAAATACATGTTCAAATAGTATTTCAAAAATTAATATTCATTCCTTTAAAAATGATATTCATTATTTAATGTGATAGACATAGGAATTTGTTAGGCCCTTGAAGGTTTATGGATTAGTAGCTTAATGATTAAGAGGGCTTATGGATTAGTGGGTATTAGAGTGGGCTTTGGGGGAATTATGGGCATAGGGTTTTGGGGGAAACCCCTTACTATAAATAGAAGTTAGAAATTAGGAGCATGGTTGGTTGGTTCCTTGTTTTAGAAACTTGTATTAGACAAGCTCCTTGTATGCAAGTTTAAGCATTGAATCATTTGAATATTCAAATCTTCATAGTGTTCTTGATTATTTCTTGAATATCATCAAGTTTGGATTCCGCCCATCCTTGGTGATTGTTTGATATCGTTGTTCGATCCGTATTTTCGGGACTTACAATTGGTATCAGAGCCAATTAGATATCAAACATTCAAGAATTTTTTATTTTGGTTGAAGATCTTCATCGTTTTCTTCGGGTTGTTCATCGTGTTCTTCACGTTTTTCAAAAATCATCATATTTTGCTTCAACGATTCGGTCAAAAGTTGTTAAAAATCTTCAAATTCATCATAATACATCATCATCTTTTTATTAAACTTTTATTCATTCAACATCATTCTGACACTTTTGACATTTTGCATCCATTTGAGATTTTCATCTGACATCAGTCATCATCATAATATTGTCACACCTTTTCATCATCATCTTTTCATCAACAACGATCATTACATCATCATCATTTGTCAACGTTTTAATCCGAAATACATTGAATATCATCCGCAATCATCTTCCTTCATCCGGGATCCATACATCAGCTTCTAACAGTCTTGAACATCTTCATCCGACATTCATCCGAGATTATCCGTAACACTTTCATACTCATCAGAATTCCATTCGAAATCAAATCATTTACATCCGAAACCTCATCAGAGATACTTTAGTTCATCCGAAACACAAAAAACAATTTCATCCGAAATCATCCGCATCGTACCTTCATCATCATCGGACCAACATCTTCATCCGTAATCAATCCGTGATCAACACTTTCATCAGAGATCATCCGCAATCTTCCATATCATCCATCTCGGACGAATTCGGATCATTTCATCTTCTACACCAACCATCTCGAATCATCGGTTCGAGTTTTCGTTTATCATCCACATCCCGCAAACTCCGATCATCTTCTCGGACGGACTCCGACAACCTGCAACAACCTCCACCTTCATCTGTATCGTCTCCGTACAACCACCACAACCCCTCATCACGTCACTCATCTTCTCCGTCAAGCATTCTCCGGTCACCTTCAACCACTTCGTCACCGGCGACCATACTATCTTCGTTTCTGTTCATTCTGTTCGTCATCACCATCACCGTCTCCGATCACCGTTAAACTCCACTCCTCCGCCGACCATCACACATCCTTGTTCACCATCGTCATCAACTCCTGTTCACTGTCCGGTCACCGTCGATCATCATCACCGTGGCGGCTGAACCTAGCATTTAGGGTTTCGGGTGGTTTGAACGTCGAAGAAGACATAAACAACATATCTTTTGTCGTTTAGGTTTTTTGAATTATTATTATATAATTATTATAATCAATCAATCATTAACAAATCATTACTCTATCATTAATATTAATTAATAGTTTTTATTAATATATAATTATAATAATAGTTTATTTTAAAATTAAGTTAAATTAAAAGGTTTAGAAAAGTTAAAAAAAAAAAAAAAACCAAAAAAAAAAAAACAACACAAAAAGGTTATAACATTTAAAAAAAAAATGAGTTTCTTTTGTTTCGGTGAAACGGTTTCAACAGGTTTTGAGCTGCGATAAAGGAAACTAGTTCGTACATTTGAGACGTGCTCGAATTAGTGTATGCATTGTTTCTTATCGTGGCTCGTGTTCTACGATAACTTGGTTCGACAATGACTTCTCTAAGTATTGATTCTCAACGTCAATTGCTCTCGGAACAACTTGATAGTTTCGGTTTCATTGAAGGTGAAAGCGTAGAAGACGTAATCAGAAGGTTTACACTGCTGCTTTCTGAAATCGAGAAGAGCGGATTGTATGTGACACTTGGTAGGGTTAACAGAGCCTTTTTGTACGGATTGCCTCGAAGCAAGACATGGGACTATCGTGTTGCTATTATTATGGGAAAATGCAATCATTGCACAACAGAAACGAGAGATGTGATTTCCTTTGTTAGTGAATATGTTCAGGAGGACAAGCAGAGGAATCAGAATCTCGAAAACACATCGTCTTCTATGTCCAACTGTGGGAAGGCCGTTGCTAATTCGCCACTTGTTACTGATCTTAGCACTGCTCAGATTCCCTCATCTTCGACTATGACTACTGCATCATCTGATGAGAAGACCGCACATTCAACAGGCTCTCATCCCGATAAAGTGGCCCAGACTGAAGAACCGAGATCACTTTCTGAAACGCTAAACTCTCTTTTATGTTCCGAGCACTGTAGAAAGAAAGTTGCATTTCTGAGATCTCAAAACTCAGCGTTGATCACTGATTACAACACTGTGATGGGAAAGTACATCAGTCTTCGAGAGAATAATAAAATTCTCTATGAAAAGATTGAGGCACTTAAGAAGGACATAGCTCAACTTCACAGAGACGTGAATCAACAGCAATGTTGGGTTCACGACTACAAACATAGACTCACAGTTAAAACTCTTGAATGTGACTCTGTGAAGGGTGAGCTAGAGCTCCTCACTGGAAAGTACAAACAGAACGAGTTAAACATCAAAAAGTTTGACATTTCCAGTGCCACAGTTCAAAATCTGTGTAATGTGCAACTTGCTTATCAAGAAAACAAGGGAAAGGGTTTGGGGTATAAACAGGTTCCGCCACCATACAATCATAATTATTCCAGATTGCCAATTACTGAGCAGGAAATGGAAAATTATGACACTATGATGTATGGCAAACCTAGTGATTATGTTGAATATGATCGATCTAAGTTTAAAAAGAATCCACATGCTGATTTCAGAAAACCAATGAGTTTTGTCAAGAATGAAAATGTTCAAAATAACTCAGCAGATAAGTCCGATCAGATAAATGAAACCGTAAGAAATACAGAAGCCGAAACTGAAACGAAAATGGAACCAGTTAACGAACCCGCAGAGGAGATGAAGGAAAGTTCACCAAATTCTGATTCTGTTAAAAATACTGACTGTTCTAGTTTGTGTGCAGAGTCAGTAAGAACTGAAGAGAAGTCTAAAGAGGATGATGAATCACATCGAAGTGCTGCTGATAATGTTATTTCTGATAAAAATGGCCTTTATGCTTGGAACTGTGTTTTTTCTTGGTTTGCTGAGACTTGGGGTGTTCCCACTAAGACTGATGAATCTGGTGCTATTATTTTAGATTATGCATGTGATAAAAATGACTGTGTTGAAAATGCTGAAAATGTTGAAAATGTTGAGAATGATGTGGCAGGAGGACCTGATGTGTCATCTGAGGGATTTGAGACATCTGTTTCAAATAACTCAGAAAACAATTCTGATAATTTGGAATACTACACCTGTATGTCTGAAGCATTGAATGACACATCAGATGCTCCCTGCAGTAATGATGATTTTGACGTGATTGATTGTGATAATGAAGAATTTATTGTTGAGCAGGGATCATCTGACGATCTTGGCAATCAAACTGAGGATTCAGGAATCTCAGATAATGAGCTCAAATCTTCAAACGTTTCCGATTATGATGATCAATCAGAATCTGGCAGCATTGCGAAAGAAGACAGTCAAACTGTCTTAGACACAGACTGCTCATCATCTGAGTTACAAGAATCATCTAATGTCGAGAGCTCAAAAGCTGATCTGACCGAAGAAGAGACATCCATAGAGTCCAATTCTGTAGAAACCCATGGAAACATGGAAACTATGGAGAAGGAATCCATAAAAATCAATTCCACAATCGAATCAGATGATGAAACTGTAGAAGAAATTATTGTGGAAACCTTGTCTACAGATTCTCCTGAGGACATGGTCTCTAAAGAAAAGGAAGATGTGAAAGTCACTTCCACAGACAGTTCATCTACTGATCCCAAAAGTAACCTTAACAAAACAGAGTCAACTGAATCTGTTCCCCCTAAAAGTAAGCGGTCACGTAGAAACAGAAGGCCGAAAAGAAAGAATGCAAAAAGGGAAAACTTAAATCTCAAGCAAACAGAACCCAAGCTCAAGGGTAAGGTCGCGGATACTTACTCTTGTGCTGATAGCTGTGAGCCGGGTTCCTCTAAGAACAAGCACACTCCAAAGCACTCAGTGTCAAATGAATGGAAAAGACGTGATCAGTTCTCGAGAATAACGCAAGCCGAACTAGATGTCTTTTTCTTAAAAAGGCAGACATGTTTTAACTGTGGAATTCCGGGACACATCGCAAGAAATTGTGTTCATCGTCCCTACTACTCTAGGAACATGTACCATCAGAAGGCCATGCACTCAAATTTTATCAAAAATAGACATCCCAAAGCAAGGCCTTCTGACAGAGACTGGAATCTTGCTAAACAGGAAAACCAAAAGTTTTTAAAAACAAATAGGTTTCAAGAAAAGACAAAATCCTTTTCATCAAATGAAAGTGTTTCAGACACTAGGAATTGGAAACCTAAAACTCCTGTTGGATCCCAGTCTCCGTGTTCGCAACCATCAACATCCACTTCATCGCCAAAAACCACAAGCGATGTTATGAGCCAGATGATCTTTCGTGAAGTCTCATACACAGATAGTGATGGTCAACTCAGGTCCACTATGGCCTGGGTTCCAGTGTCTAACTGATTCCACTGATTGTGCAGGAGCAGCTATGGAGGGCTATCGTTAGACTTTGGTTTATTGATAGTGGTTGTTACAGGCACATGACGGGAGACATGTCCCAGTTGAATGGCATAAAAATATTCAACGAAGGATGTGTCAACTTTGCAAAGGAGAATTCAGAAGATTTACCATGAAGAGCACGGTCAAAAATGGAGTTCTTCCTTTTTCAGACATCAATTAATTCCAGGAGCTGAAGGACAACCTGTTAAGTGCATCACAGATGCACGACATAGGAACGGGGGTTTTCTTCACCAAGAGTGACTCGCAATCTTGTTCTTCGACCGATTCAGAAGCCGGTTTCTGAACCTATGATAGCTATCCCTGATGGTGCAGTTCTTAACACTGAAGTATCCTCAGGACCCTCAAACACTCAAGGAACTTCTATGTTTCTAGGAGCATTTCCCTCAAATGGTATTGTAGATCCACCGGTGATCAACATCGCTACTGCATCAAATGAGGGGGAGCAATCTGGTATAACATCAAGAAGTTTATCAATCACAGATTTAATTGGCACATAAGTTGCTGGTGCACAATCACGCAGCAAAACTGGGGACATCAATACACGCATTGTTGGAACGTCTAAAGGCCATTCGTATTTTCGGATGATGAGAAAGAAGTTTGAAATGAGCTCGTTGGGAGAAGTGACAATGTTTATGGCCTTATTCAAAATGGACAGGGATATGAAGTGTACATCGGCTGGATGCAATCCTTGGGGGACAGACTCATCTCATGGCAGTGCAAGAAGCAACAGCTCACTTTTGCAGCGAAAGCAAAGCGTGTTGAAGCATCTGCTGCTTGCTGCTCTCAGGTTCTTTGGATACAACACCAGCTCAAGGATTACGGTTTGACTTATCTAAACTCTACTACTTATTTTGATAATGATGTTGTTATCCAGATTATCAAAAACCATGTCTTTCACTCTAAAACCAAGCACATTGATATTAAGGTGCACTTTATTCGAGATTGCTATGACAGAGGATTGTTTAAACTTAAACAGATCCACAATGATACTAATTCAGCCGATCTTTTTTACAAAACCTGTCAGCATCTCGAGATTCAATGTGCTTGTA
This sequence comes from Helianthus tuberosus, assembly GCA_030545235.1. NCBI lineage: Eukaryota > Viridiplantae > Streptophyta > Magnoliopsida > Asterales > Asteraceae > Helianthus > Helianthus tuberosus. The sequence continues at coordinate 20,920 of JARYGA010012193.1, forward strand.
GATCTTTTGAAAATGATACGTATCACCGACTGAGCGACAAAAAAAAAACATCAGGGTTTCTATACTAATGTAAATAAATAAGTAAATTTGCGCATAAAGTGTGATGCACAAATTTAGGGGGGAGAGGGTCATATATGTACATATGCATAGTTTGAGGGGGAGAAAAGCAAAAAAAAAAAAAAAAAACCATATATATACATACGCATCGTTTGAGGGGGAGAAATAGTTACTGGGGAAATGAAATTAGCTTTCGTGTTAAAGAACTTGATTAACACACGTAAGGTTTCAATGTTAAATAGGTTAGGCTCCACTGCGATGTGTTGATAGGTCTGCCGCTCGAAAAGCAAAAGAAGCAAAAGTGATACAAACATAATGGACTGGACATCTCATGGGTAACAAACCAACGGTGTATGATTTCATGGTCTTAAATCCTGCGTTGATAGATAGCCAACATCTGAGGTTTCGGGTCTTTATACTGATAATTCATCCGGGATATCAGGGCTGTCCCTCTGTTGCATCCAGATTATATGCAGACCTGGACACAGTCAGGATATCTTGCTAAAAGAGCCACAAAAAGGGCCAAAACCTGTCTCGCCCTCGTCAGATCTTCCTTGGTCTCTCTGCTATACAGAAGTACTGACCTGTTCACCAGGAAGTCTGGCATTGAAAAAAAAATAGAATAAAAGGGCCCTCGTCAGATCTTCCTTGGTCTCTCTGCTGTACGGAAGTACTGACCTGTTCACCAGGAAGTCTGGCGTTGAAAAAATAAAAAAATAGATAAAAGGATGATCTCAGTATACTCACCTGCTACGATGAACCGTTGTGCTTACCTTGATAGCGGGGGTATGCCTTGGAATGGGACACACAGATGCCACAGTATAAAACTACCTAAAAGCGTATCACAAAGCAAAAAGTTGAAGTTTGAGCGGTGGATTTAAGAGGACAAATATATCAACAATTGCATGGACCAGCCTAAGTAAACGAGGAGCTGAAAAGTGTTCCTTAATCGGTTCGAAAATGATTTTGATCCCATGGCAGGTTCTCCCTATATTACTCCTCTATTAGTTTTCTATTATTAATTTGTTTTGTTTTGATTATCTCTTTGCTCAAAAAGGTTGCTCGGTTGGTTGGATCGTTGATTTTGAGAAAGATGTTTTCTGTAATGAAAAAGCAAATCACTAAAGTAATAGTCTGGCCCACTATTTCGGATTGGGGACCACTTTCATGAAAACACGAATCAGATCCAGCCCATTGCTCTCAAATATAATTCGGACCATTGTTCCGAGTTGGGGCATGGCCGTTTGATCTCAGGCCCAATCCGAAACACTATTAACTGGCAATCATTTTCTCCTTCGAGTCACGTTTCGTACTAATCTCATCTCCCGATCATCACGGATTCTCTCATTATCTTTGGACCACTTGTTCGAATTTCAAAGTTTGCAGGTTTCTATACTTTTTCAAACCAAAGCCCTCTGATTGCCATAGTTGCCAAAGAACATGACGAGCAACTCATGAGTGCTGCTGCTAAAGCTGAGATAGAAGCTGGAGTGTTAGAGATGAATGAAGAAGAATCTGACGACATCAGTGATGTGGAAGTGATTGTCTCTGAGAAAGCTGACGAACCTGTTTGAAAATCAACATTAATGACTGAAGAAATCCTACAAGCCCTGATTGAATTCTTGAAGGATAGTGTCGGAAACCCTCCTTCCGTATCTATTCCTGAAATTGAAGATGATTCGAAAGATGATGCTGAACAAGCATCCAACAAGAAACGAAGAACCGAAACAGCTCCTAATAATCATTCTACTGGCCCAAGCTCAGAACCAGAGCCTACTATGTCTTTTGATCCAGAGCCTGCTGCTGCAACACATGGAAAACTGAATACAGGAACCTGACATTGATGTCAAAGTTTGTCTTTGAAGTTCACAAAATATGATGAAGCGGCATGCTGTTATGAAACCGAGAAAGGACTCGTCGTTGGATGAAGTGTCACGGCCCCCGACCCGGTTTGACCCGTTTCAGGAGCCGCGGGACAGAAATCCCGTGGTATTTAATTAATTGAGTTTAACAGCGGAAGTTTATTATCAGGATCTTTTTAAAACTGAAATATATTTCCTGATTATTTTATTTCACAACGCGGGATAAAACCCCTGTAATTTACAATACTAAGATTTCATAAAGAAATCTTTTATTTTACAAAACATGTTTCTTTATTTTGTCATGAGCCACTTTCTTAAGCTTGTAGTGCTTCACGGCACTTTTCCAGGATCATAACAGATCACCTGAAACATGTTTGAAAAAGGT